>JBBPBX010037541.1:0-30869 GCA_038048925.1 Garcialebias charrua | reverse complement strand
CTTTAAGGTCTGGATCGGAATCCAGTTCGTCTTTAGACGGAGTGTTTTTCTCCGGATCAGTCAGGTACAGTATCATGGAGTTGATAGCAGGATCCGACTTCTGTAGTTGGATGATGTCTGGGTCAGTCAGTGCGGGTCGTACAGAGACTGCGTTGTCAGCAGGTCTGGCTGCGGCCTGTGCACGTGTGACTGCCATTACCCTGACTGTAGGTTGTATTGACAGAGTCTTGATTAACCAGGAGGGGTCGAAGGACCATAGAGGACCTTCGTCGGCTCCTTCTTTGGCTAAGGAATCTGCAATGTCATGTTTTTTGGTCTGTGGGAGGAAACCGGAGTACCCGGAGGAAACCCACGCATGCACGGGGAGAACATGCAAACTCCACCCAGAAAGGTCCCGGATCGGGATTTGAACCGGCAACCTTCTCACTGAGAGGCAGCAGCTCTACCAGTTGTGCCACCGTGCTGCCCAATGTAAAGGTATGTACAGGTGTGATGTAGTTTGTGTATTGCAGTTAGAAAAATTAAGTAGAGTTATTCATTTTGTGATGTAGTTTGAAGGTTATCATTGGTTGAACAAACTGTGAAATAAGGGGCAGATATAATAAGATTTCATCTTCTTTCTGCTCCTTTCATTTTATCCTACTTGTATTCTTGTATCTGATGAAACTGTTTTGTATTGTTCTTTTAAAATGAATGAATAAACATCAAATCAAATCAACGGCCCAGTCAGAGTCCAGAACCTGAACCTGAAGGTGGGACCTTCAGAGAGCTGAGCAGAAACCTCAAAGAACTGAAGCAACAATGGAAAGAAGAGTGGGTCAGAACTCCTCCAGAACCAGGAGAGAGACTGATGAAGTCCTGCAGAGAACCACAGAGGGTTCTGCTGCTGAAGGAGGTTCTGTTGGGTCAGAGGCACAAGCTGAGGTTAAATTTTAATGATTTTAGAACTTGTTAAAGATCATCCATCCAGCCATCCAGCTAACTGTCTATCCATCCATCCATTCAGCTAAAAGTCTATTCATCCTTGTATCTGATGAAACTGTTTTGTATTGTTCTTTTAAAATGAATGAATGAACATCAAATCAAATCAAAAATAAGTCTGTATCTCTGTGTTTATCATTGTCCTGGCATTGTCTCCTGTTGCCTCTGTCTCCTGAGTTCCTTGTGATTCCCTGAGTATGTAAGTTTGCTGCCCTGTCTATTTTATGTTCTTAATTTCTGTGGCCGTCGCGGACGCCATTTTGAAGAGTCCTAATGGTGAACTACTTTTTTTAAATCCAGCAGATTTGACCATTTCGTGAAACTCTCAAGCTCAGAAAAACTTGTGCTATAACGTCAGCTATGAAATATATTTTTTCTCAGCAAAGAAATAATTGTTTTACCGTGTTTTGTTGTAAAATCCTGGCTTCTTTGGCCGTCGCGGACGCCATTTTGAAGAGTGCTAATGTGGCGAACTTCTATTTTTAAATCCAGACGCGTCGCGTAGGCCCTGAGAAACATCCACAAGTTCACCCTCCATGTTAAAAAGTCTTCGTCTGACTCTTCGAAAACAAGCAATAAGGCTGCAGAGTAACACACTGGCTGCTAACTGCTATAGAGAGAGCACACACCAAGAGACTGAGGGGGACGCTTTTTTGTCACGGACCACATCCGGCGCTGCTCGTAAATACGTTATTTCGTTTTTACTGATAGATAATTAGTTATTAGCGGTACTGCATTTTAAATAAAAATAGCACAAATCCGCTTATGAATTATAAAACTTAGTCAATCCGCTGTAAAGCTAACAGATTATTTAGCTACGCTATAAGCGGATTAGCGCATTAGCGCTACCTAGCGGTCGGAGGCCCACCACTGCTGATTAAACTACCAGTAGGGTTTTACGTTGCTGCCCGAGTCCCTGCAGATTTTCTGGTCTTCTGGACCAGCGCTCCATGGTTTTATTTTATTTTTTAGAACGTTTTATTAACATACTGTATAAACACAGAATATGCAGCGGCAGCGAGAGGCGTGTGGAGGAGGCGCAGCAGGAGGCGGAGCTGATGATGATCTCAAGTTCACCAGAGCACGGGAAGCAGACCATACAGCAAACCCCCGAGTTAAGAACGAGTTCCGGACCTAAGAACCGTTCACAGGTCGGTCCGTTCACTCGTCACTCGGGGATGTCCTTTTTTTTTTTTTTTGTGGTACCAACTACAGTATTGTACTTCGCCTATCCGAACACACCTAACGCCAAAAATACACTACACGCGTTACGGCTCCGCCCCGCTCCGGTCCGACCTCCGCAGCAAATACGCACCCATTATAATCTATGACAGAATTTACACTGGCTCCGCACGGCGGCGGCGAGCAGCGGCGAGCGGACGGCAGTCCGTCAAAATTAGAAATTTTTCTATTTCTGCCGGACGCCGGAGCTGTGCCGGAGTCAACTTTTGAAGATTACGTCGCACCAACAGGAAAAGGAACGAGCACAACTTCCGTATTTACAAAATAAAATCACCACGGGCGGACTAATCCTAGCTCTATACGGATTTATTTGTACAAAAATGCTGTCAAACTATCATTTATGACTACGCCTACAAACGCAATACAAGAAATAAAAAGAAATACAAGAAATAAATAAAGTATTTTATTCTGAAATGTAATACATCACTTCCTGTTGCTCAAACCATGTCCTGTAGCTCATTTACGAGAGAATATCAAGGCAGCAGTATCTACAGTTGTTCTCTTTCTTCCACCGAGTGAATTGTTTTGTTCTGACTTACTTATTTATCACTTGATTTATCGCGCGATCTCGCAATTCCCGCGCATGCGTCTCGGAGCAGCGCATCCACTCGGACCTGAGCTGAGCGGAGGTAATGGAAATTGGACTCGCACAGCTGCGACCTGCGGAGCGGGGCGGAGCCGCGTGTAGTGTATTTTTGGCGTAACACAGTGTAATTAATTAATACAGTACAGTAATAAAAATATAAATTAAATAAAAATATAATTTCTTACTTTGAGGTGGTCAAAGCCGGCAGCTGCTACGTCCAGTGTTAGCTTCTGGAGCTAGCCAGGCCGGAGGTGTTCGCGCGGGTGCTTGGCGCAATGACTGAGCAATCGGCAATAAATCCGCGGCTGCCTGAGAAGTCCACAGAGTTCACAGAGCCGTTTCCAGCTAGTAATTAATCCATATGAGGCAATCCTGGGTCACGCAATCTTCAAAGGCCGGCTGCCGGCAGCCGTGACTGTCCTAAAATGGCTCCCGCGGCATTTCCTGTTATGACCGGAAGTTACACATAAATTGCGCAATTCTGACAAAAATGATCAGAAATTATAATTTTTATCATAATTATTATTTATAAAGCCTTTAAAACAACCACAGCTGCAACAAAGTGCTGTACACATGAAATTAAGAACATTTAAACAAAAACAAAAAAATTTTTTTTATTTTTTATAATTTCATATTTTTATTAAATATGATACGTTCGTAGGTCCGGGTTGCCGTAGGTCGATGGAGTCGTAGGTAGGGGGTTAGCTGTATATGGCTCTGAGGGGGAGGGAGCAGAATGCTTTCCCTGTTGTATTAAGAGTTTTTTATTAATGCTTTTCTGACTAAATGTTTATCAGTTTTCAAGTGTAGTGTCTGTTTTCTGTGGCTGGTCTGGTTGTGAGAAAGTGGTCAATATTATATTGCTGGTGTTTTGAGAACAAGGGCCCGTTTCTCTCACAAACAGCTGTGCAGTTTGCACAAAGTGCTGGTTCAGCACTTTAGGTGTTTTCGCCCATCTCTTTCTCAGACTAGCCTGCAATAAACAGACCTTGGGAGGGATCCTCCCACGTTGGGGACATGTTGGTGTCTGAAGTGAGTGCATCACACACATGTCATGCACGTACACACTTCAAGTGTATAAAATGAAAGAGTGATCAGATAAACATTGGAGTCAACCGTGGGCAGAGGTGGGTAGGAACGAGTTACATTTACTCAGTTACATTTACTTAAGTAGCTTTTTGAGAAAATTGTACTTGTGAGAGTAGTTTAAATGTGAAAGACTTTTACTTGAGTAAATTTTAGGGGAGAAACCCGCAACTTTTACTCAGTTACTATGGGCTTTCTGCCGATCGCTACAGTTACTTTTGTTTCAAGTATGTAAAAACATTTGCAGCAAAATTATTGCGTAACTTATTGTCACCTGACATGTAACCAATCAAGTGAAGCCAACCAGTCACGTGACCACAACAAACTCTCCGCGCGGGCCATGTTGAGTGACGTCGGAGATTCTGGTAAACAGTTAGTGCTGTTTATAGGATGTCAAAATGTAAGAAAATGAGTTCCAACATTTATTGGTAGAAACAAAGTTTTGCAGAAAGTCAACTTTATTATTATTTAGCAGAATTATTTGGGCTACAGTTGCCTTTGTGTTTGTTTTTTAGTTATTACAATGTAAAAGATAAGTGGTTTAATTTCTAAATCCTTTTGGCTGGTATTGCCTTTGTGTTTTTATTTATAACAATGTATGTTCAGTCTCATTAAAAGTTATGTTTCCTTGTAAATCCATTTGCATGTTATAATTTAATGTCACGAGATGGTACTCCGCAATTACTCACTACTTGAGTAGGTTATAATCAAAGTACTTTATTACTTTTACTCAAGTAAATTTTTGGATGCCTACTCACTACTTTTACTTGAGTACTATTTGGTTCAAGTAACAATACTTTTACTTGAGTAAAAATTTTGAATACTCTACCCACCTCTGACAGTGGGTTTTTGATCCAAACGCCCGGTGTGCATTGATGACCTATCTCCCGCCGAACAGTGCGGCTCCCCTGTTTCAGTGTCAAAGGTGAGGAGATAAGTGTAACTTGTTACACGTCAATGTTTTGAGATTGTGTGTACTGTTTAATTTTTGTGGCGGGGTTACTGACACATTTCCCTAGCAAAATAACAGTTTGTATGTTTGACTTTACAGTATGTTTATTGGCTGATGTGATGAACAACTGTATGGATTGTCTTTGTTTTTCCTTTTTTCTGTCACAAGACTTCTTTAATAAATACTCATTTTTAATTAAGTCTATGTGTTTGTTTTCTTCCGAACAAGTGGGTGTGTGCCTACCTTTTCACGAATAAAATATGTTATCTGAAATATCATAGAACACCTGTTCAAAATTTTTCTAAGATCCAATGGTTTTGTTCCTCAGCAGAGGCCACGCCTCCAGCAAGAATCGGTTCTCTATGGAGAAACTCCAGACCCTAGTCCGAAGCGAAGGACAAGGGTCTGGTTTTAACCAGGCTACCTCATTTCTGTTTCTCCTCAATCTCTGAAATTACAATGGCACTGTTAGCATGAAGATTATTGTTCAATAAAAAATGATGTGTATTATTTAACACCTTTCATACCAAAGTTTACTTTATTCATTCAACCTTTATTTAGGCAGGTTAATCCCATTGAGCCTTGAGGACTTATTTACAAGAAAGACCTGGTTTTAACAAAGAATGATGACAATATTGACAACAATAGACAGTTATAAAAGAGACATACAGATTTTTTTTAACAAATTAAAATAAAATTGCAAAAACAGCAAGATTATAAGGCAACTGTAGAAAACTAAAAACAGGAACTTTAGAACAATGTGTGTGATCACTGGTCAGTGGAAGTTCTGCTGGACTTCTCATTTGGTTCTGGGTGATGAACACAAATGGTTGGAACCTCCTTCAGTCTCACACGGCCTGACTGTGTCTTTGTGAAGTGCCCTCTCTCAAAATGTGCCTGTAGTGATATTAGTTTATTTCCATGCACATTTCTTTGACAGTTAAACATTTTGAGCTCTGGTTGAAAATATTTGTGCAGATTAAATTTACATCACTCAGTTTATGTTGTGATGATGGCGAGGTTGCTCCTGCTGACTTGAGATGATGTAATTAATAAACAGTATAAATAGTAGTAAAAGTACTTTATTAAAGCTTGTTTTACATTTTACATATTTTATAATAAATTGTTTCGTAATTTATTTTTGCACAATTAACACTTATTTTTTCATCTGTTATGATTTTTTTTAACTAGAAAAAGGTTCATTTAAATTAACATTTTAATAAGTGAATTACAATTTTACAGTAGTAGTCAGGCTTCAAGCACAAACAACTCTGTTATCCAGGTACTCGATTGCTTTAATAAAAAATAAAAAAATAAATGAAGACTTCATCCCAGATGATCTAAGGCAGGGGTGTCAAACTCATTTTGATCTGGGGGCCGCATACAGCTTAATCTGATCTCAAGGGGGCCAGACCAGTATACTACGGCCGTGGCGTAGTGGTAAGGGCAGTCGTCTCCCGATCGGAAAGTTGGCGGTTCGACTCCCGGGACCCGCACCATGTGTCGTTGTGTCCTTGGGCAAGACACTTAACCCTGAGTTGCTCCCGGTAGGACTGGAAAGCACCTTGCATGGTAGTCTGCCGCCACCGGTTTATGAATGTGTGTAGCATTCAATATATGTGTAGCACTTTGAGATTTTCAGTAATGAAAAGTGCGTTATAAATTGAATTAATTATTATTATTATTATTACTCATTCCAAAAGTCCACTTTTTTCTTTGTATTAGTGCAAAGAATAAATAAATTATAAAAATATTTACATTAAATTAATTGTCCTTTTACACTTTTACTCAGTTTAACATTTAAGTGCATTACACATTAAAAAACTGATCAGTGATTGCACGTTTTAAAACATTTAGTAAAAAACTGTTTTGTCAAATACTGTACCCTGATGCATGCTCAATAATCCAGGTAAAAGCTAAGTCTGGTCCTCTGGACATTAAAAAAACAACAGTTTTGTTAAAACCTTTTCCTGCATGTTAAAAATGCATCAAACCCATCAAAATTTAGAAATGAATGAATTTTAAATCCATTTTCCACATCTAGGAAGCAATTGTGAACACATAAAATGAGCGTTGCAGTCAACAGGCACATCAGAAGCTCTGATGGTGAGGGGTGAGAGAAAAACTGCTAATTCTGTCTCGAGTTCACCATTGTGAACGCCGACACGACTGCGGCTTCGTGCACTCGGCCCATCTTTTAAGACGTGTGCGTAATTTCAATCATGTTGTATTGTGCCCTGTCAATAAAGATATATTCTATTCTTCTAAAGACCTGAAATCATTTCTCAAACTCCCTCAGCAACCCTGAAATCTTGTTTTTGTACTGTTTCACATCAGGAGGAACGCTTGCTGCACACACGGACACAGGGAAAATGAGCAGTCAGCTTGTGCTGCGTTCCAGTTGTCCTCGGAGGTCGTAATTACGAGCTTCCGAGCAGTAAAAATCAACTGGAACGCCTCCTCAGGTCGTAATTACAACTCGTGGACTCGGTCTCGCTGCACCGCACCCGAGTTCGCCGAGATCATCGTTTCAAGATGGCTGCTCCTCGCATCAACAGTGAGTGAAAGAGTTACTTTTTACTCTTTTTCGCTGTTCTTTGTGGTTTACTCAGCCGTAACTTCACATTAACGCATTCAGGCACTGTAGTTCTTTACAGTAATGATAATGATATGTTTAAACAGCCGCTGTGCGTCGACAACGGCACGCTAAACGGGTGTGAGGCGGCATTGTTGTTGTTTAGCACAGTACTCGTTTTAGCTGTTTTAGCTGTTCAGCGTTCATTGTTTATCATTAACTCAGTAACACATTTCGTACTTTACAGTGATTATTATACGATATGTCGCCTAATAATTAGAGGGTGTTTCTAAGCAGTTTGTGTTTTCTAAAGAACGTGATTGTTGTGTTGATGATGTAGCTGCGTCGGAGACCTGCAACCTCGTTGTTCTTTGTTCACCTTTACATGTGTTTTTAGCTAGTAAACTAATGTTTTGCACTATAAACTGTTTTTAAAAGGTCTATCAAGATTTATCTTGGCTTGTCAGGGTGGGAATCCAGTTTAACACAATCAATTATTTTGTTTTTAAAAAAATGCAAAATTTGAAACCCAAACCATCCTGTCCATCCACAGCTGTGTATGTCTGTGTGTGTGTGTGTGTCTGTGTTGGGGGTGTGTGTGTGTGAGAGTGAGTGAAAATCGACCTTATTTATAATTATTATTGTGGGTTAGTTTTGTGAGTTACTGTCATCTGTGATTTGTTGTTAACCATGTGTATATTTCTTTGCAGTTTATGTCAACATGAAGATGAACATGTTCCTGGACCCGAGCAGACAAACCTGTTTCCCTGGTCCCTTGCATTTTGCCAGCTGCTACTGGAACAGTGTCTTTGTGTCCAACATTACTAAGTAAGATTTTTGTGAAGTTAGTAATTTTGATTTAGTTTTAGCTGGTAGCTCATTTTACTGAGACCTCAGACCTCAAATTGTACCTGTGCCTTGTTGTCATACGTTATTAAAAACAATTTGAAATAACAAATGCACAAATTCTTGTCTTACTTCACAATAAGTGTGGTTTTTCAGTAGAATAAAGGAAAGCAGGTAATGAAAAGAAACTACTTAGAATGAAAGTAAATTCAGTGTAAAAAAGGAAAACCTCTGGTATTCAAACACGACAAGTTGTCATGATGCACTACAGTTTTTCATCAATATTTTTGGAAACCGATGTACTTGCAGAGAAACTAGTGCTCTCATGTTCTCATCGGGCAGAGTTTTAAAATTACTACATAGAAATGCTTTATTTAAGCACTGACTTTTAAGCAGGTGTTATTGTTGTGGGAAACTTAAGTTTTGCAGCTGGTTTTTGAAACTGTAAAATGTGTGTTTACCTATACCAGCTTATGTTTTTGACGTGGTTTATCCACACAGATATAAATGACAGCGAGAGAGTGGCATGTCAGATAAACACATTTAATCAAAACAGCACTATAACAACACTAGAACATTTTTTGACAAGTTATGACAAGCTAATACAAGTACAGCATCCACACATCACAGTAAAGAGTAATTTAGTCATTTTCATCCTGCCTTGGACAGCCGTTTGGGTGATCCTGACACACTGGTGAAGCCCCAATGCAGAGGTTATGCAGAAGGCAGGCTGCCATGATGACAATCATCACCACAGCATCAATTCGTTAGGCCAGGGGATGAAGGTGTGTCCCATTGTGCAAAATGGCCTTCAGTACTTCCATGATGATCCTGTGCGCTGAGGACTGCGAGACCAAATTTGTCAGACATCTCCCTGAAGCTGTTCTGGTTGGCCATGTACCACAGGAACATCAGGACCTTTCTACAGGGACTGGTGCTGCACCTTGACCGTGCTCCTTTCTCCTGCAGCTGCATCATTACAGATGTGAACTGGGTCTGTTGACTCTGGAATGACGCACAAACTTGTTGTCATCCATGTTCAGCATCACCTCCCATAGTCTTCATGATTATTCCATGTGTCCGTAGGTTTGTGTGTATCAGCAGCATCCTAAAATACAAAGAAATTAAATTGTTTTGTTACTATGGACCATATGAGTCTGAAATAAAGTTTTGATTGATTGAAGTTTAATAACAATTTTAACAATAAACCGTAAAAACGTCTGCTAATGGTTTGAGGTAGTAAAAAGAAAAGAAAAACAATGTTCAGCACTTTCTGACTTTATTTATCTAATGATAACTTCTGTACTGCTGCTATAATCCTAAAAGAGATCGAATTAAAACTATAAAGTAGATGTAAGAGCCTCAAGACCATAATTAACAAAAATAAGCTTATTTATAAATAAATAAAAACTACTGGTTAAAACAACATACCTGGTTAACATTTCAAGAGCCTCAGAATTGCTTTTCAACTTCGCTGCTGGTCTGGAAACCTTTTTATAATCCAACAAAGCAAGAACAACAACAGCTTCGTAGCGGGCGTCCATCTTGTTTTCGTCATCGTGCCGACAAGCAACTGGAACGCATTTAACTCGGTAGTGACGTCATTCCAGGTTGGTAATTTCGACCTCCGAGGCAACTGGAACGCAGCATTGCTTTCTGCTGCGTCTCCCATCTAAAACACAGCGCCCCTGGGTCCTAGAGGCAGCCGTTTTGAGTAGGACAACATAAGAACTGACTAAACCACAGCGCCTCTAGCGGACAACATAGGAACTGCATATTTTTAAGAAAATAGCGTTTATTCTTTTTTTTAATAATTCAGATTTATCCGCGGGCTGACTAAAACCCCCTGGCGGGCCGGATGCGGCCCACGGGCCACATGTTTGACACCCCTGATCTAAGGTAAGCTGGAGCAGATCTGAACTGCTGGCACGGAGGACAAGGTAGAGCATTATCATGCAGAGAACATCAGAAATAGCTTTATAATAGTTGTTGTTGTTGTTTTTTTTGATGTGTGTAACATTATAAAACACAGTTGACATGGCTATATTGATCATTGTATTGCATAGACATTTTTTTCTAACAAATGTGTTTACAGTCTCATTTCACTGTAATGATAAATGCATCTGCCACATCTAAAAATGCTTTAATAAAACGCTTCAGTGAGATAATCAGTTAAGTAATCAGTTAAGTACTTTAATCAGTTTGTTATTGCTCAATAATTACCGAAAAACGCTGGACAAAGGAAGAAATGTAGATTTTTGGGTTATGTTGCGCCAATAGCTGCTCAAATTGACTGACAGCAATGAGCTGTGCAGCAGTGTTCTGTGTTTATATCTTATTAAAAAGTTAATATCTTATTAAAAAGTTCTAAAAAAATAAAATAAAAAAAAACAGGAAGCGCCGGTCCTGCAGCCCACAGCCCACCAGGAAATCCACAGAACCTTGCGCAGCCACGTTGGACCAGAGTTTAATTCGCTCGTGACAAATTCATTCATTTCCTCATCATTTCAGTCATGGAGTCAACAAAGGAGGAAGCGATCACTTGACTTTTGGCAAAAAAACAAAAGAAAAGGCCAGATCAGGGATGAAGAAGAGGAATTTAATACATTTGTGTCACATACAAAACAGTCCGGCGCCGGGCAGTTTATTGCCTCGCGTACGCGGTCGTAAAATTTGAGCTTGGCGCATACATGCCCTGCGGGGCTACGCTTGTGCCTCTGCGTACGTACGGCGTAGAGCGGCGTACGGCCGAACGCAGAGCTATACCGGGGCCTTTACAGTTGGCCTGCCAACTGCCATAAAACAAAACAAAAAGAAGGGGGGGGGGGGCCTCATTAGTTCCCACCACAGACTTTAATATGTATTAATGTCTATGGTTCCCACCTGTACTGACGCCACAAAGCTGTGAATGCCTGTTAGACGCTATTCAACAATAGAGTGACTATAGTGCATACTTGTTATTTTGATTATGACGGGTGTACGATTATTTCCCTCAAAATACGACAATTTTATGTCTCTAGTACGATAATCCTACATTTCTCACCTGGCAACACTGGTTTGGCAACGTGTTCATGACGCCTCATCGACCCACCACTAGTGGTCACAGAATATGGTGTAACACCTGCACACACTTACATAAACACTAACATATTTTTGGCACTAATGGAACATCAAAGTCCGTAATGATATTGACTTCAAAAAAATAAATGTTTCAAAAAGACGAAAATCCATCTCGGGGACGGAAAACTAGTTTGTGAAACTGCAACTAAAATCAGAGTGAAACAGGAATGTTTAAATACAAACCGAATCTGTGAGGCAGAACTTTTGGGTTGAAAACAGCATCTTGGATTTCGTTGTGTTGCAGTTTGTCCTTTAAACGACATCGTTCCTCTTTATAATCTGTGACTGTTGTTTCCAGAAACTCCAACATGTTTTCCGTAGCCACTTCGTCTCGTTGTTTAGCTTGATGTCTCCTCATCTCTCTTAGCTAAAGTTTACTTAAATAATAGATACTAAACCGGTATAAATGAAACGAACTCAAGAAGATGAAATTATGTTACAGAAAAGTAACTCGTAGTCGAAAAGAACAGCAGCACGATGCCTTTCGTTTCTTATCTTCTTAGGTATGTTCTTAGGCTGGTGACTTCTTCTTTATTATACTGGCGGTTGGCAAACAACTGAAGGATGCATTACCGCCACCAACTGGTAAGGAGTGTGAACCTCATGACAAAAAGAGTTTTCCTCTAAGATACAGCTACAGACAGACAGACAGACAGACATATAGACATACAGACAGACAGACATACAGACAGACAGACAGACATATAGAAATACAGACATACATACAGACAGACAGACAGACAGACATATAGACATACATACAGACAGACAGACAGACAGACATATAGACATACAGACATACATACAGACAGACAGACAGACAGACAGACAGACAGACAGACAGACAGACAGACAGACAGACAGACAGACAGACAGACAGACAGACAGACAGACAGACAGACAGACAGACAGACAGATAGATAGATAGATAGATAGATAGATAGATAGATAGATAGATAGATAGATAGATAGATAGATAGATAGATAGATAGATAGATAGATAGATAGATAGATAGATAGATAGATAGATAGATAGATAGATAGATAGATAGATAGATAGATAGATAGATAGATAGATAGATAGATAGATAGATAGATAGATAGATAGATAGATAGATAGATAGATAGATAGATAGATAGATAGATAGATAGATAGATAGATAGATAGATAGATAGATAGATAGATAGATAGATAGATAGATAGATAGATAGATAGATAGATAGATAGATAGATAGATAGATAGATAGATAGATAGATAGATAGATAGATAGATAGATAGATAGATAGATAGATAGATAGATAGATAGATAGATAGATAGATAGATAGATAGATAGATAGATAGATAGATAGATAGATAGATAGATAGATAGATAGATAGATAGATAGATAGATAGATAGATAGATAGATAGATAGATAGATAGATAGATAGATAGATAGATAGATAGATAGATAGATAGATAGATAGATAGATAGATAGATAGATAGATAGATAGATAGATAGATAGATAGATAGATAGATAGATAGATAGATAGATAGATAGATAGATAGATAGATAGATAGATAGATAGATAGATAGATAGATAGATAGATAGATAGATAGATAGATAGATAGATAGATAGATAGATAGATAGATAGATAGATAGATAGATAGATAGATAGATAGATAGATAGATAGATAGATAGATAGATAGATAGATAGATAGATAGATAGATAGATAGATAGATAGATAGATAGATAGATAGATAGATAGATAGATAGATAGATAGATAGATAGATAGATAGATAGATAGATAGATAGATAGATAGATAGATAGATAGATAGATAGATAGATAGATAGATAGATAGATAGATAGATAGATAGATAGATAGATAGATAGATTCATTCAACCTTTATTTAGGCAGGTTAATCTCATTGAGCCTCGAGCACTCATTTACAAGAGGGACCTGTCTACAAACTGAAGAATGATGACAACAGTAACAGATTTTCCTTGAACAATCAACAATAGACCATCATAAGAGAGAAACAGATTTTTTTAACAAGTTAAAACAAAGATATCAAAGTAGCAAAACAGACAGATTATAAAGCAGATGTAGAAAATCAAAAACAGGAATCAAAAAAGGCGTTCAATACAGGATCAACTGGACTTTATTTGTTGCAGAAAACGTTTCGACTTCTGTCCAGAAGTCTTTTTCAATTGAAAAAGACTTGAAAAGAATTGAAAAAGAATTGAAAGAATTGAAAAAGACTTCTGGACAGAAGTCGAAACGTTTTCTGCAACAAATAAAGTCCAGTTGATCCTGTATTGAACGCCTTTTTTGATTTTATCATGTCCTGGACGACTGAGAATCTTCACCAGCAAAAACAGGAACATGACTGCATTGGTATTTGTCTGAAGGGAATTATATGGCGATCTGTAGCTCCCATTCATACAAACAATAACATAAAAACACACCAGATTAAAAAAAAACAGAATATTAAAAAAGATAGATGAATATTTTTAAAACAACCTTAAGAAGAGATCTAGCAACAATGGGACATAACCAGTTCTTCCCTGGTTCCTGCCAGGAGTGACCAAATGATACAGCCTCATGGAACAAGAGACAAACAAGTTCTTTAGTCTCTCAGTAGAACATCTCATTGAACGGAGTCTGGAGCTCATTGAACTTCGCTGGTTAGAGAAGACAGAGTTCATGGCCCTGATTGGATTAATATTCCTAAATAACTTGTTTCTTTGAACCTGGTATCTCCTGCAATGCTAAATAATGTGTGCTATTGTCTCATCTTCCCCACACTCACATTTCCCTGTCTGATGTTTCCCTATTAAAAATAATGTGTTGTTCAGCCCAATGTGCCCAATTCTGAGTCGTGAAATAATTGTTTCTTCTCTCCTGTTCCTTTCCGTACTTCTCCTTTCTCCATTCTTCCTTTGGATTTTATAAAACAACCGCCCTTTCCTTTCTTCCTCCCATAGTTTTTGCCACTTTTCTTTCATTTTTTATTTTATTATACCATTTATTTCTGTTATACTAAACCTAACATGAATATCAACCGGTACCCGATTGGTGCTCTCCTTAGCCTTCCTGTCTGCCATTCCATTCCCCAGACCCCGTGATGTGCTGGAAACCCATACAGTATAAAATTTACTTTAAGCCCCAGCATGTTGATTCTATATTAATTATTTGTTGTATTTCAGTTATTTCTTCCCATGGGCTCACCACCTGTGGGAGGGGCCAAAGGGGTCGGGTGCATTGTGGAATGGGTGGTGGCCGAGGGCGGGGACCCTGGCGGTCTGATACTCGGCTACAGAAGCTGGCCATTGGGACATGGAATGTCACCTCTCTGGTGGGGAAGGAGCCTGAGCTAGTGTGTGAGGTTGAGAGGTTCCGGCTAGAAATAGTCGGACTCACCTCAACGCATGGCTCTGGCTCTGGAACCAGTTTCCTTGAGAGGGGTTGGACACTCTTCCACTCTGGAGTTGCCCCTGGTGAGAGGCGCCGAGCAGGAGTGGGCATACTTGTTGCCCCCCATCTTGGTGCCTGTACGTTGGGGTTCACCCCGGTGAACGAGAGGGTAGCCTCCCTTCGCCTACGTGTGGGGGGACGGGCTCTGACTGTTGTTTGTGCCTATGCGCCAAACGGCAGCGCAGATTACCCACCCTTTTTGGAGTCCTTGGAGGGGGTATTGGAGGGTGCGCCTCCTGGGGACTCCCTTGTTCTGCTGGGGGACTTCAACGCTCACGTGGGCAATGACAGTGAGACCTGGAGGGGTGTGGTTGGGAGGAACGGCCCCCCTGATCTGAACCCGAGTGGTGTTCTGTTGTTGGACTTCTGTGCTCGTCATGGATTGTCCATAACGAACACCATGTTCAGGCATAAGGGTGTCCATATGTGCTCTTGGCACCAGGACACCCTAGGTCGTAGTTCAATGATCGACTTTGTTGTCGTCTCATCTGATCTGCGGCCGCATGTCCTGGACACTCGGGTGAAGAGAGGGGCGGAGCTGTCAACTGACCACTACCTGGTGGTGAGTTGGCTCCGATGGTGGGGGAGGATGCCGGTCAGACCTGGCAGACCCAAACGTATTGTGAGGGTCTGCTGGGAACGTCTGGCAGAGTCTCCCGTAAGACGGAGCTTTAACTCCCACCTCCGGGAGAGCTTTGAACACGTTCCGAGGGAGGCGGGGGACATTGAGCCCGAGTGGGCCATGTTTCGCGCCTCTATTGTCGAGGCAGCTTATCGGAGTTGTGGCCGCAAGGTTGTTGGTGCCTGTCGTGGTGGCAACCCTCGAACCCGGTGGTGGACACCGGCGGTGAGGGATGCTGTCAAGCTGAAGAAGGAGTCCTATTGGGCCTTTTTGGCCTGTGGGACCCCGGAAGCAGCAGATAGGTACCGGCAGTCCAAGCGGCATGCGGCTCGGGTGGTTGCTGAGGCAAAAACTCGGGCGTGGGAGGAGTTCGGAGAGGCCATGGAGAATGACTTCCGTACGGCTTCGAGGCGATTCTGGTCCACCATCCGGCGTCTCAGGGGGGGAAAGCGGTACGCGACCAACACCATTTATGGTGGGGATGGCGTGCTGTTGACCTCAACTCGGGATGTTGTGAGTCGGTGGGCGGAATACTTCGAAGACCTCCTCAATCCTACTGGCACGTCTTCCACTGAGGAAGCGGAGCCTGGGGACTTTGGGTCGGGCTCTCCAATCTCTGGTGCTGAGGTCGCCGAGGTGGTTAAAAAGCTCCGCGGTGGCAAGGCTCCGGGGGTGGATGAGATTCGTCCTGAGTTCCTTAGGGCTCTGGATGTTGTGGGGTTGTGTTGGCTTACGCGACTCTGCAATATCGCGTGGACATCGGGGGCAGTTCCCTTGGATTGGCAGACTGGGGTGGTGGTTCCCCTATTCAAAAAGGGGGACCGTAGGGTGTGTTCCAACTATAGAGGGATCACACTCTTAAGCCTCCCTGGTAAGGTCTATTCAGGGGTTCTGGAGAGGAGGGTCCGTCGGATAGTCGAACCTCGGATTCAGGAGGAGCAGTGTGGTTTTCGTCCTGGTCGTGGAACACTAGACCAGCTCTACACCCTCAACAGGGTCCTGGAGGGTGCGTGGGAGTTTGCCCAACCAGTTTACATGTGCTTTGTAGACTTGGAAAAGGCATTCGACCGCGTCCCTCGAGGGGTTCTGTGGCGGGTACTCCGGGAGTATGGGGTACCAGGCAGTGGTGTAGTCTACATTTTTGTAGTGGGTATACTGTGCTTAGAAACCAAAGTACACTGGTTAGTACAATGTAATCGTTAATATATTTTGATTTTTAAGCGTATTGAACATTTCCAATTTTTTTCTTATGTTTATACATGAATAAATGAACAACAAACATTGTACAACATTTGGCTTTGTATTAAAATCATGTTAGAGAATTTATGCAACAGTATCAAAGCACAGCGTTGCATACCGTTAGATTGTTTCGGAAGCGTTCAACTGCCGTTTAACGTATCGATGACACGTGTCTAATGATAAGTCATGTGTCATTGGGCACTTTTAAGTGGGTATACTGAAATTCTTAAGCTTTTCTAGTGGGTATACTCCGTATGCCTGAGTATCACATAGACTACACCACTGGTACCAGGCCCTTTGATATGGGCTGTTAGGTCCCTGTACGACCGGTGTCAGAGCTTGGTCCGCATCACTGGCAGTAAGTCAGGCTCGTTTCCAGTGAGAGTTGGACTCCGCCAAGGTTGCCCTTTGTCACCGATTCTGTTTATAACTTTTATGGACAGAATTTCTAGGCGCAGCCAAGGTGTTGAGAGGATCCGTTTTGGTGGCCTTAGAATCGCTTCTCTGTTTTTTGCAGATGATGTGGTCCTATTGGCTTCATCAGCTCGTGATCTACAGCTTTCGCTGGAGCGGTTTGCAGCTGAATGTGATGCGGCCGGGATGAGGATCAGTTCCTCCAAATCCGAGGCCATGGTCTTGAGCCGGAAAAGGGTAGCGTGCCCTCTCCGGGTCGGGGAGGAGGTCCTTACCCAAGTGGAGGAGTTTAAGTATCTCGGGATCTTGTTCACGAATGAGGGAAAACTGGAGCGTGAGATCGATAGGCGGATAGGTGCAGCGTCCGCAGTGAAGCGGGCGCTGTACCGGTCTGTCGTGGTGAAGAGAGAGCTGAGTCAAAAGGCAAAGCTCTCAATTTACCGATCGATCTACGTTCCCACCCTCATCTATGGTCATGAGCTTTGGGTTATGACCGAAAGAACAAGATCTCGGATACAAGCGGCTGAAATGAGTTTTCTCCGCAGGGTGGCTGGACTCTCCCTTAGAGATAGGGTGAGAAGCTCAGTCATCCGGGAGGGACTCGGAGTAGAGCCGCTGCTTCTCCACATCGAGAGGAGCCAGTTGAGGTGGCTCGGGCATCTGGTTAGGATGCCTCCTGGACGCCTCCCTGGTGAGGTGTTCCGGGCATGTCCCACCGGGAGGAGACCCAGAGGAAGACCCAGGATACGCTGGAGGGACTATGTTTCTCGGCTGGCCTGGGAACGCCTTGGGATTCCCCCAGAGGAGCTGCTCCAAGTGGCTGGGGAGAGGGAAGTCTGGGCCTCCCTACTTAGGCTGCTACCCCCGCGACCCGACCCCGGATAAGCGGAAGAAAATGGATGGATGGATGGATGTATTTCAGTTAATATATCTGGTCTACTATCTGACTGGTAATATTGCAAACTTTACAACATAACCAATGATGAACTAGAATCTGAGCAGATGATTGATCTTAAAGGTCTTACCTCTTCTACCCAGTGAACTGGTAAAGGTAAAGCGAGCATTTCTCCCTTTATAAACCGATACTCCATCACTTACCCTTTTTCCTACTTTAATATGAAACTGTGGTACAATGAATGCTATCCCTATTATATTAGCTGTATTTTTAGATGCATCTTTGTATATATGTACATAATTATGGTTGATGTATTCCTGTACTGTATATTTATTCATAGTAAAAAAAATCCTTATTTTTATTTTCTAATAATGAAAAATATACTATTGCATCAGGAAGTTTCCAAGGTGGAATTGTGGGTAATGGAACTTTCTGACATATATCTACTTGAGCTAAATGGATTTCTTTAACTTTGGCTTTTATTTTCCAACCAAAGCTTTTAATTTTTTCATTTTCTTTTCCCAACCTGATTTAAATCAGCTGAAATTTTCTTGGTTTTATTGAGGAAGTCAGCAAGACGGGCCCTCCTCCAAACAAAAACACTTTAAAGAGCATTTCTGAATCTTGCTTGAACAAAATGTTCCTCAGTTTAGATGATGAGACTTCAATTAACCCATTAAAAACAGATAATATATAAATTAACAGTTGTTTTAGTGCCTTAGTCCTTTTGCTGGAAGACAACGTATTTTAGTGTTGTGTTTTTTGGAGACAGTTTGGTTGAATGTTTGCTTTCTCACAACACATGTAAAATAAGACAGACAGAAGACAGAATGAAAAGTTCCTGGTTTTATTTGCATTGCTCTGATAAGTCCTTCTGTAATCAGAGAAATTTTGGAAAAAGAGAGAGAGAGTAAGTTGAAAATTGTAACGCCAAACAAATAATGTTATATTCAGTACCGTATTTTTCGCCCTGTAAGTAACTTTATTTTATTTTTTATTTTTTTTTGGCACGCTTTTTATTTTTTTTACATGCCCTGCGACTTATAGGCCAAAGCAATGTATTTATGGATTTTTTCCCCCATATTTATAAAGCGATTTTTGGCTGAAATTTGACTGTTTTCATTCATTCTGAGTGAAAAAAATTGAACAGTACCATTTTTCAGCCGCTAGATGGCACTCGAGTAGTAAGGCATGATGTTGTATACTGTAACAGGTACCGGTCACAAATTCAAAAAAGTTCAAGACAAAAATTGAACTTTATTTATTATGCTTTATACTTCAGAGGTAGCGAATACTTTTGAAATGCAGCTGATTTGACTATTAAAGCTTCAGTATGTAGCTTTTTTTATGAACATATTTCTTCACTCTGTCACTACCTCCTGACAGACTGATGTTAGCCAGGTAATCTCTGAAAAAAAAAAAAATATATTGTCCCCTTGCTTCTCCAGGTGGTAAATAAGCATTTCTAAAAAGAAAAGGTGACCCGCCATTTTCCAGCCAATAAAAACAGAGTTTGTAACCAGCCAATAAAAACAGAGCTTGAATTTGAATCAGCCAATAAAAACAGAGCTTGAATTTGAATCAGCCAATAAAAACAGAGCTTGAATTTGAAATTCAACAGACCACAAGGGGGCAGAGCCACATATGGCTCTGAGGGGGAGGGATCAGAATGCTTTGCCTGTTGAAAATATTTCTAAGTGCTGCAGTTCTACAGAAACTGCATACTGAACCTTTAAAGTCCTTTAAGAAAATGAGACACACTTTTAAAGTCGAGCAAACAAATAATTGTTTTTAGGTGTTTATCTTAAATTTTGAAGAAACACACAGCAACTCGTCCCTCTGCGCGTTCCTACTTCCACATATTTGCTTTTGAAACGCAACTGGTTTGACCGTCAAATTGCATTTATTAAACAAAATTTAGACTGAGAGACACCTTTACTATAACGCTGAGCAAACAAATAATAGTTTTTAGGTGTTTATTCAGAGATTCAGATTCACTGAGATTCATGGATTCTTGTCATTTGCCCCCATGTGGTACATGTGGTGGAACGAAATTATGTACACAGGGTCCCAGTTACATCCAACAATAAAATGTTGAAGTAAAACAGTAATAAGATCGAGGATATAACTAAGAAAAACATCAGCTAAAAATATGCTATGCACTAGTAGCAGAAAAACAATACGCCCAACAGAACAGCGGCTCGTCCCTCTGCACATCAGCTTTTGAAATGCAGCTGATTTGACCGTCAAAGGGCATTTATTAGGCAGATGTTAGACTGAGACACATCTTTGCTATAAATTTGAGCAAACAAATAATTGTTTTTAAGTGTTAATTTGGTTAAATTCTTGTTAAAGTCCTCCTGTGCACACTACCGCGGCTGCCATTTGGTAGACAAATCAATTTTTGGCACAACACCGGCCCACATTTCCAGGTTGTCAGTGGTGACGTGTAACAAACGTGACTCGTCAGCGGTGACGAATAGATGTGACATATATGGCAAAGTGACATCTTTATGGATTTTTCCACTTTATTATACATTTTTGGACTGATGCAGAGGAGCTACGTGTACAGCAGAAAATATGGTAACTTTCTGTTGAAAGATCTTTAATGCTGTAGATATTCTTGACTAAGATGAAAATCGATCATAAACATTTCTGATTTCATTCTCTAAAACTTTCACTCAGCTCACTGTAAAATCAATAATTGGTTAATGGTCAGATTCTATTGACAAACTAAGCATGGGTTCACCTTGCCATGCCTTTGTTTACAATGCTAGATGGAACCTTGGTTGAAATGACTAAATTATAAAAGGCCTAAAAGGTTTTATCCATTTACATTTCTGCCAGCTTCGGCTTCTCCAACAAAAAGTGACTTCCATGGTCAAACGCAAGTCGTTATGACCTCCAGCTGATTCCAACAGCAGTGACAGACTTACCATTAGGCAAAGATAGGCAGTTACCTTGAGCTTCAAGATTCTAGGACCTCATAATAAACTGACATGTTTGTGTAATGATAAATATGTGTTAATTGTGTTAGCACATCAGATTATGTCAATATTTTGCATTTTCACTTGGTTATACAAGCACCAAATTTGCCATAAATATTGTTTAGGGCATATTAATAAAATCATTCACCTGAAAATCAAATAATTTCTCACGATAGATGCAATTTGAATGTGTAAAACTGCTTTTTCCTTGAGAAATTTGAATGGCTCGTTCATGCAAAATGAATGTTGTGGCAAATGCAAATGCTACTTGGGTCTGAAGTGCACAGGGTTTTGTGCACCTGTGATGAGTAGAACGTAGTCGTTTAGTGTCATTGGCAATTTTTATTGGAAGCCTTATGTGTAATCAGTCCCATGAAATATTTCAAGCAATGACAGTAATTTCATGTTGTAACCTCGTAAGATATTAAAGTCCCTAATTTATGGTATTAAAATAATTCTACTCATTATTTTCAAAAATATATTGTTTTGCCACAATTGATGTTAGCATGCACAAGTTTTTTTTGTCCAATTTTCTAGCTGGATTTGGAAATTTGAACGATTCAGGTCATAAACCACACACAAGGATTTCCAAACGTGGCTATCCAGAAAAATGGCAGCCATTGTTTTTCAATGGGATACTGGTGGTTTATAGACAATATGGGTCTTGTTCCTGATTTAATGTATCATCAAGTGAAAGATTGTTTCACTGATCTGCAACAGTATGTGCTTAAAAAAATATTGTTCAACAATATAAAATGATATCATGGCTTTTGGTTTTGGTGTGACATCCTAAGATGGTGGCTCTGATTTGAAAATGTTCTGGAGGCTCTTAAAACAAAAATAAAGGCCTATCATCCCTTGAAGGGATGAATATTGTCCGCTGCCTGTCAAGCAAATGTTTTAAACTTAGATATTTTTATTTTATTTTGAAAGTTGCCGGTTCAAATCTTGGCCTGGGACCTTTCAGGGTGGAGTTTGCATGTTCTCTCTGTGCATGCGTGGGTTTTCTCTGAGTACTCTGGTTTCCTCCCACAGACCAAAAAACATGCATGTTAGTCTGTTTGGTAACTTTAAATTGTCCCTAGGTGTGAGAGAGTGAATGGTTGTTTGTCTCTATGTGTCCCTGTGGTGACTGGAGACATGTCCAGGGTGTCCCCCGCCTCTCACACAGTGACTGCTGGACATGGGCACCAGTGACCCCTGCGACCCTAAAAGGAAGAAGCAGGTAAAAGATGATGGACGGATGGATGGATGGATGGATGGATGGATGGATGGATGGATGAATGGATGGATGGATGGATGGATGGATGGATGGATGGATGGATGGAAAAATGAAAATTGTTTCTTATAACCAAGTCTTGAAAATAATGTTACACATCAGGCAGAATTGTGAGACTTCATGTGATCAGTTAGTTCTCAATGTATTACAATACACAAGTATTACAATATTACAACTTAAAATCTCACAAAAACAAAACAAAAGATGCGAGAACAAGCTGACTACAATAGCTCCAAACATTGTCAAAAAAAACAACAACAAAAAACTGTATTTCACTCACAGATTGACCAAATCAATCAGTTGGCTCTGTGTGTATAGCTGTTTGTCTGAGGGCATCAGTTCTGGGCAGAGCCTGTGTCAAAGTAACAACAGAGGCCAGTCTAGTATTAAAACCATATCGGGAAGAGGTGGGTAATAACTGTGAAGAAAGGCCAAAAGGTTTAAATCCACACTGTATGTAAAAAGAAAAGAAGGCTGCATACAAGTCTCTCATTGACCTTCATCCATAACAGGCTTTGATGCATGAAGTTAACATTAGTGCTAAAATTACAGCCAAGTACCAGTAATCCTGCAGATTTATTTTGAACAAGCTGCAGTTTATCCAGAAGACTGCAGCTGGACAGTCAAGGTGACAAGACTAAAGACAGTAAGTCTAATCTTATTTTGGGAAACATCAAATTAACTTTGCAAATTATTGAGATGTTTCTACTCATTTTAGGCACAATCTTATGCATATGTATGGACTATGATAGTATTTGATTTATTATAATTCCTGACAGTTTGTCCTCTTTAACTTGTTCTGATGAATGTCCATTTAAATAAATATGCAACATTTGAGTTAGTCTGACAAAATGAAGGTATCACCAACTCAGAAACAAACAATAGTTCTTGTTGTGGCACCGGATCCATACAGAAGATCCATACAGTACACAGTTGTATCATCTGCATACACAATTTCACATGCCTGACTCAATAAATACCGTACTGGTATGGCGTGTCATTTACAATAATATTATAAAGCAGAGGACCTAGGCAGCTTCCTTGTGGAATTCCACATAGAAGGGTCACATAGTTTAAATGGATACCATTAAACACAGCAATTGTTTCCTGATTTGAGATAACTACGTACTCATAAAGTTGATGGTTGATTTTTTTAAAGCCATAAACTGACAGTTTCAAAGGTAATGAGTAATGATGTTTGAACAACTCACTGATGATTACATTGTTATTTTCAGCAGCATCACTGTGTCTCCAAGCTCGTGAAAGATGCATTTTTAGAAGTACAGTAGTAAGATCACACAACAGGGTTTCTAATTCCTCAACATGCAGCTGTAATGTGAAATTAGATCAATGGTTGAAGCAGTTTTATGATGATATCAATTCTTGCAGAAGCGTTCCTTTTTATTGGTTGCATTTCTGTCAGAGGTTTGCTTTTTTGTAGATTCAAGCCATTATGATCCTGTTCATCTTGTAATGTTACAAGATATTGAATAGGCCACAAAACCAGAGCCATCATATTGGTGAGGCCATATGGAGCAGAAACAGGTGAACACGGGGAGGCAAAGGTGTGTCCACAGGAGGAAACCCTCAACGTCCTCATTTTTCAAAAAATCAGAGCTTCCATCTTGTGAGATTTTGTGTTCATGACCGGATGCAGCATCCTGCGAGAGCGTTGGAACCAGAGGGGCCGAGCTGCGGCTCTGAGACGCTCAGAGGGAGTGGGAGGCAGTGGAGCAGTGATGATGGAAGAGAGAACTCAGCCAGCAGAGAAATACAAGGTGAAAGCAGACATCTGAGCAGCAGAGACATTCTGAGAGGTATGAAACAGTATTATTCTTTTGTTATACGTTTAAACATTGAAGAACGAGTAGCCAAAGTTGTAGAAACACTCATTTTAGAAGCGTGACAACAAATATAGTTTTTACTGAGAAACACTTGTTTTGGTGAACTGTGCATGGTTTTGTGTTTTTAAATGCACTTTGACTTTAAAGGTCCACTGACATTATCTTTGAACTTTGCATAAAATGATACAAGATAAATATCTTGTATCATTCAACTATGTTCGTTTTTTGCAAACAAAATCATAAATTAATGAAAATTCCTTTCAAACTGAGTTTAAAATTACAAACCGTGTTTCTTCTTGGAAAATGTGACTACACGCGAATGCAACATCTGTGACGTAGGAAGGAGAAGCTTCACTCTGCGTCTGCTAGGATAACTCATAACGTATTCTCTGCCAGATCACCTTTTTTTTATAACTTGAAAAATCAAAGTCAAAGTCAAAGTCAACTTTATTGTCAGATCTGCAATATGTACTGTACAGGACATACACAGGACCGAAATTGCGTTTCTCTCAGTCCCTCGGTGCAACAGTAAACATCTAAACATTGAAACACTGAAACATATAATAATTGACATAAGCATAAAATAGTAAAACTAACACTGTCCTGAGTTTTTTGCATAGTGGAATAAGAGTATGAAAATTTACACCAACTCTAAAACTAAAACATTAAACATTTAATGAACATAATACTGTCCTGAGTTTTTGCATACTAGTATAAAAAAAGAGTATAAAAAGTATAACTAAAATAAACTAAAGGTTTCTAGCATTGACATTTGCAAAGTGGCAAAGCAGCGTATGAGTTAATGTACACAGTATATGTATGAGGTAGTAGTTGATGTTGTTATAGAGGCAAAAAGTGGCATATGCAGTAAGGCACATTGGGCATCCCTAAATAAGACCGTTCAGAGCACATTGTATATGTATCAGCAGTGGTGTAGATATTAGAGTAGTGTAAATGTAAACAGTAGTAGTTACATGTAAGCAGTAGTAATAAAAGTAAACAGTATTAATAAATGTAAACAGAGAATGTAAACAGTATTATGATTATAGGCAGTGATGTAATACAAACATTAGTGCAAGTATGAGAAGTAGTGCAAACTGTATGAGCACATGACCGAGAGTTTAGTGAATAACCCGTTTGATGACACAGAGTCCAGTGTTAAAATCTTTGTGTTGTGTGGTAATGTGTGAGAAAGTTTTAGTGTTAAGGCAGTTCAAATGGGAGGGGGGGCAGAGCAGGCAGAGTGTTTAGCATCCTGACTGCCTGATGAACAGAGCTGTCTCTCAGTCTGCTGGTTCGAGCCTGGAGACTCCTCAGTCTCCTCCCTGATGGCAGCAGTCTAAAGCGGCTGTGTAGTGGGTGTGTGGGATCACCTGCCATGCGGTGGGCTTTCCGAGTGAGGCGTTTGCTGTGTAAGTCCTGCAGTGAGGGCAAGGAGGTGCCGACGATCTTCTCAGCTGCTCTCACAATGCGCTGGAGGCTCTTGCGGCAGGATGCAGTACATGCACCAAACCACACAGTGATGCAGCTGGTCAGGACACTTTCTATGGCACCTCTGTAGAAGGTGCTCATGATGGGGGTTGAAGCTCCAGCCCTTTTCAGCTTGCGGAGAAAGTAGAGACGCTGGTGAGCCTTCTTTGCCAGTGCTGCAGTGTTCCTGCTCCAGGACAGGTCCTTTGAGACGTGCACTCCCAGGAACTTGGTGCTGTCTACTCTCTCCACTGCGGTGCTGTTGATGGTCAGAGGGGCATGTTGGGCATCCCTCTTCCTGAAGTCCACAACAATCTCCTTTGTCTTCTCCACGTTGAGAGTGAGATTGTTGTGTCCGCACCACAAGGCCAGGCGGCTCACCTCGTTCCTGTAGTCCGTCTCATCGTTGTTGCTGATGAGACCCACCACTGTTGTGTCGTCCGCAAACTTGATGAAGTGGTTGGAGCTGTATGATGGTGTGCAGTCGTGTGTTAGCAGGGTGAATAGAAGGGGGCTCAGCACACATCCTTGTGGGGCCCCTGTGTTCAATGTGATGGTGCTAGATGTGTTACTCCCGACTCGTACTGTCTGTGGTCTCCCGGTCAGGAAGTCTAGCAGCCAGTTACACATTGAGGTGTTCAGCCCCAGACTGTCCAGTTTAAGGATGAGCTGTTGGGGGATGATGGTGTTGAATGCCGAGCTGAAGTCGATGAACAACATTCTAACATAGGAGTCCTTCGTGTCCAGATGTGTGAGAGCTGTGTGAAGGGCAGAGGAGATGGCATCGTCGGTTGAGCGATTAGGTCGGTATGCAAATTGGAAGGGATCCAGGGAGTCAGGGAGGACAGATGTGATGCTTTTCATGACTAGCCGTTCAAAGCACTTCATCAGGATGGGGGTGAGTGCTACTGGGCGATAGTCATTGAGGCATGCGGGCGTTGCCTTCTTTGGGACAGGGATGATGGTGGTGGCTTTGAAACAGGTGGGGACGATGGCCTGGCTCAGTGAGATGTTAAAGATGTCCGTGAAGACCGCTGCGAGTTCCCCTGCACAGTCCTTCAGCACACGACCAGGTATGTTGTCAGGACCAGAGGCCTTCCGGGCGTTAATCTTGATGAATGATCGCCTTACGCTGTCTGAGGACAGCGTCAGCACCTGGCCATCAGGAGAGGGGGGGAGTTTATGTGCTGGTGTGCTGTTACTTGCCTCGAACCGAGCAAAGAACTCATTCAGTTCATTCAGCGCAGAGGCTGAGCTGTCACAGGTCTGGGGGGGTGGTTTGTAGTTTGTGATGGTCTGTATTCCCTGCCACAGACTGCGTGTATCCCTGCTGTCCTTGAAACGGTGAGCTATTTTCCCAGAATACTGCCTCTTTGCCTTTCTGATGCCCCGGTCCAGGTTGTTTCTGGCTGCCCTCAGGCCCACCTGATCTCCCGCTTTGAAGGCAGCATTCCTGGCTTTCATGAGTCTGTGAACCTCAGCTGTCAGCCATGGCTTCTGGTTAGCCCGAACAGTGATGGTTTTAAGGTTGGTTACATCATCAATGCACTTGGTGATGTATGAACATACAGTGTCTGAGTACTCCTGGAGACATGTGGTGTTGTTTGTGGTAGCAGCTTCTTTGAACATACTCCAATCTGTGGTGTCAAAACAGTCCTGGAGTGCCTCTGAAGACCCCTCTGGCCACACTCGTATCTGTTTGCGGACTGGTTTTGTGACTTTCACCAGTGGCCTGTATGCTGGCTTTAGCATGACACAGATATGGTCCGAAGCACCAATGTGGGGGAGGGGGACAGCTCTGTAGGAATTTTTCATGGTGGTGTAAACCTGGTCCAGGGTGTGGTTTCCTCTTGTTGCAAAGTTTATGTTTCTGTATGTTTTTGGTAATACACTCTTTAAATCTGCATGGTTGAAATCACCAGCCGTGATGAGAAAAGCATCAGGGTGGGCTGTTTGTTGCTCACTGATGTGCAGATATAGTTCATTCAGTGCCTCACCTCTATCTTTGCTGTTGGAGCTTGGAGGGATATATACAGCAACAATCAAAAATGCTGGTTATGTTGCATTTGGGTGTTCTAATATCATCAGTGAACAAGTGAGCCTTTTCACTTTCCCAAAAGATGTAAGACCTTAGTCAAGAATGGAATAAATAAAACTGCCTCCCCTCGGACTGAGCTCCCTGCTTCCTGAAAAGGTAAGACTCAATTAAATACGGGTGCAGATCTAAATTAGAACCTGCTGTTT
The DNA here is from genome assembly GCA_038048925.1 of Garcialebias charrua. NCBI lineage: Eukaryota > Metazoa > Chordata > Actinopteri > Cyprinodontiformes > Rivulidae > Garcialebias > Garcialebias charrua. The sequence goes on along the minus strand of JBBPBX010037541.1, from coordinate 3,018 downwards.
CTTGTTCATCTAACTTCCTGCTTCCCAAACTAAAGACAAATCGCTCAAATCTTAACTTAGATTGATAATTTCGTCGTTTTATTTCTTGTTCGCCATGAATATTTAAAAGGGGCATTCTAAAGACGTTCTCCTTGCAACGTCACAGATGTTGCATTCGCGTGTACCGCTAGTCGGATTTTCCATGAAGAAACGCGGTTTTTAATTTTAAACTCAGTTTGAAAGGAATTTTCATTAATATATAATTTTGTTTGTAAAAACGAACATAGTTAAACGATACAAGATATTTATCTTGTATAATTTTATGCAAAGTTCAAAGATAATGTCAGTGGACCTTTAAGGTGACTTTCAGGCAGATATTCATGTCAATAAATACAATTAACTTTAACAGTTTATGAAAAACAAGAAAATAAAATTAACTCAAAATTAAACTCAAAAGTGAATTAATTATAAATATTGGTTCCGTTCTGAAAGGTTTGTTTCCAGGACATGTTTGTAAATGGGAAATGGTTCTCAAACATTTCACCTGGTAAAAGAAACTAATAAACCGTTTTGTTACAGTATTCTTTGAAATATACATATTTCATGATCATCAGTCTCAATATAAGTTTGGGATCAGTCACAGCTACTAGCACAGCAAATTCTGTCTGAAAATCTGTAAAATTTTCTGAATTATAGCCATTATGCATTTGCCAAAATTGCTTGTTCTGACAGCCATTATAGATGTGTGCAAAAACATTATCACTCCACCTTCAACAGCAGGTGAAAAAGACAACTGATCCATGTCCTCAATAATCCAGGTATAAAATCCAACAATGTCAGTCAGGTCATCTGGACGGTTTATTTTGTTGCTGAGACGTTTCATCCTTCATTCTTCAATCTGAGGAGCCACCAACAAACAAAACTGATTCCCACAAACAGCCTACTCCATAGTGGAAAAACTACGGTAGTTTGCTGGTGTTAAGATGAACTCTGGTGCCCACCCTCTCTTGAAAACTTTATTTGAATTTGCTTTGGGTTTGTTTCAGATGTAATGCACACAAGGATGAAAAACAAAGGAGAAAAGAAAGGCAGGCAAGTAGGAAAAGTGTTTAAAGGGACAGAATGATAGGAGTAGAGGAGAGAGAGAGGTATAGAGAGAACACAAATAACCATCATTGAAGTCTGCCTCTAGACCTGTGGAAAAAGACAAAACCAAGAAACCACAACAACAAACAACATATACAGTATAATGATACTCATAACATCATTAGAAAGTATTTCAGTACGTGGTAATACAAGATGTATTTAGTGGCCACCACAACTGAGTGTGTATCTGATAATCACCTGAATCTTAACACGTGTGTGTATTCGTGTGTGAGCGTACTTATAAGGTTTCTCCATGTGGGTACCCACAGATCCACACCCCAGGACATGACGAAGACACAGGGAAGCCCTGAGCCACAGACACCAAGTGGCCCTTAACACTAGGAATACCAGAATATTCAGATGAGTACTACACTTACCAGAGCCTGTCAAATTACAGATTGATGGATTTGCATTCAATTAGGTTTGTGTGACCCCCTGGGGCTGAAGTCTTTTGTGTGCTCAAAACATCCCCCCAGTAGCCAAAACAAAACACCTCCCCCATATTCCAACAACAACATTCCTTTTGCAGGTTGAAAGTGCAGCTTTTTACAACACAGACCAAACTTTTGGAGATGTTGATGACTCTTTGCAAATGTCAATGCTAGAAACTTCAGTTTATTTTATAGATATACGTTTTATACTTTTTATACTACTATGCAAAAACTCAGGACAGTATTACACTTTTATTATTTCATTTTATGCTTATGTTCATTGGGTGTTTGGTGTTTTAGGGGTGTTTGGTGTTTCAGTGTTGGTGTAAATTTTCATACTTTTATACTATTATGAAAAAACTCAGGACAGTGTTACACTTTTTTACTATTTTACTATTTTATGCTTATGTTTATTAAATGTTTTAGTGTTTAGTGTTTAGATGGTTACTGTTGCACCGAGGGACTGAGAGAAACGCAATTTCGGTCCTGTGTATGTCCTGTACATATTGCAGTTCTGACAATAAAGTTGACTTTGACTGCCTCTAAGCGAGCAGGTCCCCGGTTCAAATCCTGGTCCGGGGGCCTTTCTGGGTGGAGTTTGCATGTTCTCTCCGTGCATGCGTGGGTTTTCTCCGGGTGCTCCGGTTTCCTCCCACAGTCCAAAAACATGCATGTTAGGCTGATTGTTAACTCTAAATTGACCCTAGGTGTGAGTGAGACAGGTCCCTCTTGTAAATGAGTCCCCGTGGCTCAACGAGTCCAGCCTGTATAAATAAAGGTTGAATGAATGAATGAACAAACTGATATGGAGAGAACACAAATTCTGTAAGAATAAAAATACTAAATATCACCTACAGTATTCCACGGTCAAGGCGGGATTGCATTGGTCACTTTTATCTGAAGGCGGCGGGATTGTACAGGTGGTCCCCGACTTACGAGGACATCGACTTACAGGCCTTCGGCCTGGAAACCCTGCTATGGACCGTGTCAGTTCATAAGTTTCTCCGCGGAGACACATGCGCTTTATGTGAACGGCGGTTTTGTCAGGAAGGCATCTTTGTCCTTCCTGGACGAAGGACAAATGGTAAATGGAGCTTATTTATATAGCGCTTTCCAGCCCCCTATGAGGGGCCCCAAAGCGCTTTACAATACCAACCATCCAACCATTCATACACACATTCATACACCGGTAGCGGCAGACTGCCATGCAAGGCGCCATCCAGTCCTACCGGGAGAAACTCGGGGTTAAGTGTCTTGCCCAGGGACACAACGACACATGGTGTGGGGAAACGGGATTCGAACCTCCAACCTTCCGATCGGTGGACGAGTGCCATTACCACTATGCCATGGCTGCCTATCTGCCTATCTGCAAGCTACATGCTGAGTGAAATAAAATTGAATAAAGTTGTTTCACTCCAGTTTTCATGTAAACATTCATACTTTTGAGTGTGGAAAAATGATT
>JBBPBX010037540.1:0-17645 GCA_038048925.1 Garcialebias charrua | reverse complement strand
CCTGTAATAATTTAAATAATGTAAAATAAAGGATAGATTATAATTACCGTACTTTCCGCCTTACACGTTGCTCCGCTGTACACGTCGCATCAGCCCAATTTTGTCAAATAAAGTGGAAAAATCCATAAACATGTTGCACCGCCGTATTCGTCGCATCTATTATGCGTCACCGCTGATGCGTTACATATGTTACGAGTCACCGCTGACAACCCGGAAATGTGGGCCGGTGTTTTGCCAAAAATGAATTGGCTGCTAAATGGCCACAGGAGCGTGCACGGAAGGACTTTAACAAGATTAAAACTTAAAAACAATTATTTGTTTGCTGAAAATTATAGCAAAGATGTGTCTGAGCTAAACTTTTCCTTAATAAATGAACTTAATTTTAAAATCAGCTGGATTTAAAAAAGACTTTCGCTGTCTCAAACATGCGCATGCAGTGAAAGGAAACCGTGCATTTCTTTAAAATTTAACAAGATAAAACCTTAAAAATATATTTGTTTGCTGAAAATTATAGCAAAGATGTATCTGAGCTGAACTGTTCCTTAATAAATTAACATAATGGTCAAATCTGCTGAATTTAAATAGTTTCGCTTTGTTGGCACTTCCAAATGTGCGTGCGTGCGCAGTGAAAGAAAACCATGCATTTCTTTAAAATTTTACAAGATAAACACCTTAAAAATATATTTGTTTACTGACATTATAGTAAAAGTGTGTCTCAGCTAAACTTTTCTTAATAAGTTCACTTTGTCGGTTAAAACATGGCAAAATGAAGCAGCTTTAACATTTCTACACGCTCACACGCCCATAATGATGACAGAAACGCCTATTTATCTATTTGTTTTTATTCAAACCCGTTGAATTCTTCATCTTCTGTGTCGCTGGTGAAGAGTTCTGCCAACTCCTGAGGTAACATATGTAGTTCAGACCTGCAGAGAGCAGGAGGCCGTGCTACAACAGAGTGAGTCCGAGCAGAGGAGGCTGCTGTCGGACACATTAGCTGGGAACGCTCGGTGGACTCTAGAAGTGTCAGAGCTCCAGGGATGAGGATGCCGTGCTGCGACAGAGAGAGTCCGACCAGATGAGTCTACTGTCAGACACATGTGCTGGGAATGCTCGGTGGACCCTAGTGGCCAAAAGTGGTACTGTTCTCTAGCGGACGGAAGTGGTACTGCTCCATTTTTTTGTCAGAATGAATGGAAACGATCATATCTTAGTCAAAAATTGGTCTGAAAATATGGGGGGGAAATCCATAAACATGTCGCTTTGTCGTATAAGTCGCAAGACATGCAAATTAGGCAAAAAACTACGACTTATAGGCCGAAAAGTACGGTACTGTTTTAGAGAGCAGTGAATTATAGCAGCTCCGATTTTGTCAAGCGTCGCAACCCCCACTAGGACCCCACCCAACACGCACAACACAAACTTTAATGTCCGACCCGAATTCTTCTCAGTCGAATTCTGAATGTTGTTCTGCTCCAATCTCTATTACCACTGTCAGGTGCTTCAATTCTCTGTTGTCAGGCTAAGGACAATCATCCATCATTTATTTTAGATCATAAATTGGACTGTCTTTTTTTTTTTTACCATTTTGATCCTGTTATTTTGACTAATTTTGAAATGTGATAATGTGAATAATACACAGATATTTCCCTCGTTTTTTTAGTTATTTATTCTTTTACTGTAAGCTTTTTTATTTATTATCTTTGAAATGTATGCAGGAGTTCTGACACATTGGCAGTTGTACGCGGAAATGTGGGCTGGTGCTGTGCTAAAAGTTGTTGGGCTGCCAAATGGCACCCACAGGCGCGTGCACATGAGGACTTTAACAAGAGTTTAACTAGATTAACACTTAAAAACAATTACAGGTAGTCCCCGATTTACGAGCGCTCTGATCTACGAGGTTCCAGACTTACGAGCTGGCGAATTTTTGGAAAAAACGCAAAAAATACTGAGTTTTCATGTGTTTTTTCACCACAGTTAGTTAGATAAGCATATGGACACACGTTTCCGATCATTTTTATGCACTCATAAGCAGTTTTTGGATGAAAATAGAGTGTTTTTAGTCGCGCTAGCGAAAACCGTTCCAATTTACGAGCGAAATTCCGGATTTACGAGAGAAATGGCGGCCGTTCCGAAATACGAGATTTCCGGTTTACGAGCAACTCGTTGTAACGGATCTCGCTCGTAAATCGGGGACTACCTGTACTGTATTTGTTTGCTAGAATTTATAGTAAATGTGTGTCTCAGTCTAACCTTTCCTTAATAAATGCACTTTAATGGTAAAATCAGCTGTATTTCAAAAGCCGATATGCAGAATTAAATGCATGCACGTGACAAGTTGCTGTGCAAATTTAACACAATAAACTCCTAAAAACAATTATTTATTTGTAGAAAATTTATTAAGTCTGTGTGTCTCGGTTTAACGTTTGCTTAATAGATGCACTTTAATGGTCAAATCAGCTGAATTTCAAAATGGTTTTGCTGACTGTGCTGCGGGAGCGTGCAGAGGGAGGAATAAAGGAGGAGGGACGCTGCTTGTTTCTGAGAAATTTAACAATAAAAGCACCTGAACGAACAATTTTTTGTTTGTTCTAAATTATAGCAGAGGTGTGTCTTAGTCTGACGGTTGCTTAATACTTAATACTTTAATGGTCAAATTATCTGCATTTCGCCGGAGCGGTGCAGCTGTTTTGACAGTTGGTCCAAGCAGCGAGCAGAACGAAGGTGGGGACACCATGGCAAGCCGATTTTATCATTAATAGCTGGTGAAGATTCTCAGTCATCCAGGACATGGAAAATACCTGTACAGAAAAGTTACAGGGGGGAAAAAAACACAAAGTGTAATAAATAAAGTCTAGTTGTATCTGTCTTAACCTTTTTTGAAATTGTCATTATAGCCACGTTTACCTATTACATGATACAAAGCATGCCTTACTGCTACTACTACTCTGCTACCATCAAATGGCTGATACTAGTACTGCTCTTTTTTGCAGTCAGAATGAATGAAAACGGTCATATCTCAGCCAATAATTGGTTTATAAATCCATCCATCCATTATCTTTTACCCGCTTCTTCCATTTTGGGTCACGGGGATCGCCGGTGCCCATGTCCAGCAATCACTGTGCGATGGGCGGGGTACACCCTGGACAAGTCGCAAGTCCATCACAGGTCCACATGGAGACAAATGAGAAAACAACCATTCACTCTTGCTCTCCCACCTAGGGACAATTTAGAGTTACCAATCAGCCTAACATGCATGTTTTTGGTCTGTGGGAGGAAACTGGAGTACCTGGAGAAAACCACTCATGTACGGAGAGAACATGCAAACTCCACCCAGAAAGGCCCCCAGACCAGGATTTGAACCGGAAACCTGCTCGCTGAGAGGCAGCAGCTTTACCAGTTGAGCTAGTTTATAAATATGGGAAAAAATCCATAAATATGTTGCTTAGGTCTATAAGTCGCAGGACATGTGAATTATGCAAAAAAAACTGCGACATATAGGGAGGAAAAAACGGTATTGCATTATTGATCAAACAGCTTGACAAATCTCAGGAAAAAACATGTAATATTAAATAATTTTCCTTGATAAATAAATGACCAAGTATAAAAAATGTTTCTCATTTGTTTAACTTGGTTCTCTTTATCTACTTTTAGGACTTGTGTGAAAATCTCATTATGTTTTAGGTCATTTTTATGCAGAAGAAAGTTTTAAAGGCTTCACAAACTTTCAAGCACCACTGTATGTGTGAATATAAAGTTATAATTGTGCCTGATGTTCATGTTTTCAGTGGTCCCTTCAGATGTTCAGCAGAAGGTGCTGATTAAAGAAGAAGCTCCTGAAGTACGGATGCTTGATGTGGACCAACAGGATCCAGAGACCCTCAACATAAAGGAAGAGGAGGAACTGTGGACCAGTCAAGAGGGAGAGCAGTTTTGTGTGAAAAAGGAGACTGATGACACTGGGTTTGCATTCACTGCTGTTCCTTGGAAGAATGAGGAAGAAGAAGAGAAGCCTCTGTTTTTACAGCTTCATCAGCACCAAGTAAAAGAGGAAGATCTTCCAACCAGCAGCTCAGCTGACCAGATGAAAGCAGCAACTGGTGGAGAGGACTGTGGAGAAGGAGAAACTACCAGGAACCCAGATCTAAATACTTATGGAGATGATTGCAGCTCTTCAGAGACTGAAGTCAGTGAGGATGATGAAGGTGATGAGGTGAAGGACTCTGACTCTCAGCTAAAAGACTTATCAGACTCTGGGTCAGAACCTGAAGACGGTGACAAAGACTGGAAGGAGAGCAGAGCTCCTGAGTCAGGCATAAACACTGTCAACAAATCTTGCAGCTTCACTGAGCATGGGAAACAATTTCACAAGACGAGTCAGTCAGAGACGTCTTCAAGTTGTTTGGTTATCGAGGAACGTTTAAAAGAGAAGAAAACTGGAGCCTCAATCAAGAAAAGACAAATGCAGAACTCATTTAGTTGTGAAGACTGTGGAAAAATATTTAACCAAAAGGGTAATCTAAAGAAACACATGATAGTCCACACAGGACAGAAAGCATTTGCTTGTGATCTTTGTGGACACAGGTTTGGACGAAAGTCAGATTTAAATAAACACATGATAGTCCACACAGGACAGAAAACATTTGCTTGTGATCTTTGTGGACACAAGTTTGGACGAAAGTCACATTTAAACTCGCACATGATAGTCCACACAGGACAGAAAACATTTGCTTGTGATCTTTGTGGACACAGGTTTGGACTGAAGTCAGCTTTAAACTCACACATGATAGTCCACACAGGACAGAAAGCATTTGCTTGTGATCTTTGTGGACGCAAGTTTGGACATAAGTCAAATTTAAACACACACATGATAGTCCACACAGGACAGAAAGCATTTGCTTGTGATCTTTGTGGACGCAGGTTTGGACTGAAGTCACATTTAAAGTCACACATGATGGTCCACACAGGACAGAAAACATTTGTTTGTGATCTTTGTGGACGCAAGTTTGGACAGAAGTCAATTTTAAACAAACACATGAAAATCCACACCAGATGAAAGCAGTTTAGTTGTGAATAATAACCCTTGCTTGGTCTTATTTAATCTCATCTCATATAAGATATCACATTCATTTCAGCAATGTTTTTTCTTTGTACAGTACCTTTGTTACCAAACTTGATTTTTATATTTGACCACTAGATGATGGTTTACTTTTTTGTTAGAGCTTCTATTAAAGTCTAGTTCAATTGACCTCAGAAGAGGTACGTCTTTCACGTCTACCGTATTCGCCGGTGTATAATACACTGTTTTTTTGCTCATTTGAATGTCCTGCGTATTAAACACTGAAGCTGTTTTTGTTAGCAAGATACCGTAACTCATAAACCACACCGCGGATTTTTAAATCCAGCTGATTTCACATTTGGTTGAGCTCAGGGGACTGTCTGCTATAAAGTCAGGTAAGAAATATATTTTTTAAGCGTTTATTTAGATAATTTAAAGAAACAAAGCGTCCGAACCGACCGCCTGCCTAAAATTTGGCGAACTTTTTTTTTTTTTTAATCCAGCTGATTTGAACATTTCGTTAAGCTCAGGAGCACTTCTTCTATAAAGTCAGCTAAGAAATATATTTTTTAAGCGTTTATTTAGCTAAATTTAAAGAAACAAAGCGCCCGGTCCGAACCGACCGCCTGCCTAAAATTCGGCGAACTTTTTTTTTAAAATCCAGCTGATTTGAACATTTCGTTAAGCTCAGGCGCACGTCTTCTATAAAGTCAGCTAAGAAAAATATTTTTCTCGCAAATAAATAATTGTTTTTACCGTGTTTCCTTGTGAAGTTCTTCGTACTGGCTTGCTTCTGTCGCCGCCTCATTGATCAGGACAAAGCTGACGCGTCGAGTGGCGATGACGCGTTTTAAACACCGAAGCGTATTATGTACAATTTTTTCTTGTTTATTGTTAATAATTTGACAAAGCGTATTCTACACCGGTGCATATTTTCCTCCGGCAAATACGGTAGTCGCTGAGGAGTCCTGCCTCCACAGTGGGTGACTACAGGTGCAAACAAGCTGCAAAGAGTTAATACGCACAGCAAACACATAAGTGATGCAAACTCCAAAATAAACGAGCCAAAAAAAAAAAGCAGCAGAAGAAATCTGAAATCACAGAAAATAGATAAACACAGAACCCAAAATTGAAAACAAAGAAAAAAAATGCTGCAAAAACTAAAAACACCTAAACAACTGTGAATAAGATGCTGCAAACTCAAAAAATAAAATAAAAAAATAAGATGCTGCAAACTCAAAAAAAAAGTTCAGCAGACCACTAGGGGGGGCTTGTCCACCAAGTCACATGGGACCAGACCCCATGTAAATACAGGAAGTCCTCGACTTACGGCGCCCCCGACCTACGGCAACTCGGACTTACGAACGAGCCCCGTTAAAAGTATGTAATCGAGCTACAGCACAAATGCGTCATTACGGCACGTAAAATCGTCATGACGGCGGAAATTTACATGAGGGGCAGGGGTGAGGGGGTTACCTTGGCTGTTGGCTCATGACAATGGAAAAGTTCTGCTGGAAGGTGCAGTGACGAGGTGAAACTACCTCAGCGGGTGAGGATGCGTACTTTACCTAACCAGACAAAGGCGGAGGGATATAATAATAATAATAATGTCTTTTCCTGTCATCTGCGTATGTTTCCCATACACAGACGAAATTCGTCTCTGCATTTAACCCAACCACCTACCAGGTGGTGCAGTGAGCAGCCATAGAAAGCACCCGGGGAGCTGGAGAATTAGATGTGCACTCATAGACACCCCAAGGTGTGTGGCCGGGACGCGAACCTTTGTCCTTCGGGTTCCAAGTCAAAAGCCCTGCCACTACACCATCTTGGCTCTTATACAGGTTTGTAAAGGTATTTAAAGGGACGCGTGAAGCGGAGCCTCCTGGTGAGTTTTTGCGATTGATGAGAGTGAGTTACTGCATTATTACCGAGCTATTAGCACGTTGCTAGCTAGCGAAGCGAACTTTGAAAAATGGGCCCCAAACGTGCGAACAAGTCCACTGATGGGAGCGTGACTGCTGGTAAGAAACCACGCAAAGCTATAACACTTGAGACTAAAGTGCAGATAATAAAATTGTCCGATCAGGGCTTAACCCTGACGGTGATTGGAGAGAAGCTAGGGTTGGCCAGGTCGACTGTGGGAACGATAGTGAAGGACAAAGAAAGGATTTTGCAGCATGTTCGTGGCTCAGCTCCAATGAGGTCAACGATCATAACCAAGCAGAGGTCAGGTTCAGACACAATGATCGTGGAGATGGAGAGGTTGCTGGTTTTATGGCTGGAAGACCAATCTCAGAGGCACGTGCCCGTGAGCCTGTCCGTGATTCGGGAGAAAGCGCAGATGATCTACGCTAGCCTAAAAGCAACAAGGGGTGAGGGGGGTGCAGTGGAGGAAGGCACTTCATCACAGACTGATGGCGGAGAAGCTGAGGGGGGTGATAGCAATGGATCAGAACAGTTCAATGCCTCAAAAGGGTGGTTCCAACGCTTCAAGGAGAGCGCAAATTTCCACAACATCAAGATACAGGGTGAGCATTTTTTAATTTGACTTTAATTTTTTTTAAATTATTATTATTTTTTTTTTCTCTTTTTATTACAGTGTCACATAAGCTTTATTACAATGTTACAAAAGCTTCATTACACTGTTACAAAAGCTTCATTACAGTGTTACATCAGCTTAACCGTGTCATGTTTGTGTGCATTTAAACAGGGGAGGCCGCCAGTGGTGATCATGAGGCAGTTGAGGCCTTCCCTGACACACTGGCTCAGATCATCAGTGATGGAGGGTACACAGCACATCAGGTGTTTAATGTGGATGAAACAGGGCTGTTCTGGAAGCGTTTGCCAGACCGTACCTACATCAGCAGGGACGAATGAACAGCACCAGGTCACAAGGTTGGCAAGGAACGTTTGACCTTGCTGTTTGGAGGGAATGCTGCTGGTGATTGCAAATTAAAGCCTCTGTTGGTGTACCAATTTGAGAATCCCAGAGCCTTCAAGAATCTTGATTAAAAAAACGTTGCCAGTCTATTGGAGCGCAAACCATAAGGCCTGGGTCACACTGGTTGTATTTGAAAATTGGTTCACCAACCACTTTGTGCCAGGTGTCCGTCGATTTTGCAATGCCAACAGCATTCCATTTAAAGTCCTGCTGGTGTTGGACAATGCTCCAGGGCACCCTGCACATCTCACCGACCTTGACACACATGTAAAGGTGGTGTACCTGCCTCCCAACACCATCTCACTCATACAACCCATGGACCAGGGGATCATCAGCACCTTCAAGGCCTACTACCTCCAGATGGTCATCCGTGATGCTTTGGAGGCAACTGAGAACAACCCAGAATTCACCTTGAAAGATTTCTGGAAAAAGTACAACATCCTGGATGCTGTGAACAACCTTGGTCACTCCTGGGAACGGGCGACGCAAAGCAACTTGAGTGGTGTGTGGAAAAAGTTGTGTCCACAGCTTGTTGAGGCTTCATCCAGTTCCCAGGAAGTGACCAGTGTGATCCAGAATGTTGTGGAGATGGGCAGGTCACTGGAGCTTCAGATGGATGAGGACGATGTCCAACAGCCACTGGGTGAAGCAGGAGAGGAGTTGTCTCCAGATGATCTGATGGAGCTGGACAGGCAAATCATGGATGAGGAGGAGGAGCAGGAGCTCCCGCCAAGCCCTCCGCCCAAGGTCTTCACGAGGCAGGAGTTGGCCAAGGCGTTTCGGGCCATACAGGATGGCTTGGCCCGGGTTGAGGCACAGGACGTCGATGGGGAGAGGTTCTCCAGGGCTAAAAGAGTTGTCATGGATGAACTGGCTTGTTAGCATCAGATCCTGGACAACAAAAAACAAGAAGCTGTGCTGAGCAGCATGTTACAATTTGTAAAGAAGGTCTCTGCAGCGCCTCCAGGATCTGCTGGTGGAGCAGCAGAACAAATGCCATCCAGTTCTGCAGCAAGCCAGGAGTCCATGGACAGCTCACCCTCTCCCCAGGAATAACGCCTCCCTCCCTCCCCCCTGCTCTCTCCCTACAGGTAATGAAATGTTATTTTGATTTTTGATTTTTCTGTTTTGTGTCATGTTACAGTAACTTCATCTGTTAATACACTTCTGCTTATGTCCACAGCCTACTCCTCCTCCTCTCCACTCCACCAGCCTCAGCAAGACCTAATCCCATCACTAACCTGCTCACCTCCACTAACCAGCACAGCATCCTCATAAAGGTACAGTAATGACATGTTATTTTTTTCTTTTGTTTTTTGTTTTATGTTATAGCTGTATCTACTGTATTCATCACCTGTCTCTCCACAGCCTCCAAAGCATCACGACCCCTGGTCCATGTCCACACCACATCTGCACTACACCTACATCCATCTTCTTTCTGCCACATCATTTGCATAAACGTAAGGACGACATGTTTTTCCACTTATCTTTTTTGTTCAGTTGATGATCCAGCTTCATCTGGAGATGTTCATGTCTGTGTTTCTTTCAACAGACAACACCTGCTGTGCTGCCTCCTGTCTCCTCACCCTCTGCATCACTGCCAAACACACTGACTCCAGTCATCTCTTGAACACACCAGACCTGAGATGCGCCATCTTCTTTCTTCCACATCATTTGCATAAACATAAGGACCACATGTTTTTCTCTGTGTTTCAGTTATCTTTTTTTGTGCAGTTGATGATCCAGCTTAAACTTCAGATCCTCATGTCTGTGTCTCTTTCAATAGACAACACCTGCTGAGCCCCGACATGCATCTCCATCACTTGACCTGATGAACAGACCTGCTGCTCTCTGTCCTCTGCACTCTCCTGAATCCTGCTGCATCCATCTCTCCATCTTTTGTCTACCACATCATGTGGATAAAAGTGAGTTCCACATGTTTTCTCTGTGTTTATCTTTTTATTGCAGTTGGTGGTGAAACAGCTTAAACTTCAGATCCTCATGTCTGTGTCTCTTTCAACAGACAACACTTGCTAAGCCACGACATGCATCTCCATCACCTGACCTGATGAACAGACCTGCTGCTCTCTGTCCTCTGCACTCTCCTGAATCCTTCTGCAACTTCCTCCAGCATCCTCCTTCACATCAGGACCACACACCTGACCTGAACTCACATCTTACCTCTGCCTTTCTGGACTCGCATGCCCCCCTCATTCATTGTTGAACAGCTTCCATTGCTCAATGGATAAGCCGTTCCCTCTGATCCAGGTTTGAACAGCAGAAACACCCAATAAGACTGTCTACCTCCACTTCAATCAAAGTAAGGGAATTTTCTTTTCTATGCTGTTTCTGTGCTGGCTGATTCTACCTTTCTAAAGTTCCTGGACTGTACACTACAGCACAGTTTTTTTAATACATGATGGTTGCAACCTGTTTCTGATCGATGTGACTTGTTCCTGATGGTAGAGTTAGAGTCAGAGTCAGAGAGAATTTATTGTCATTTGCACCGCATGTAGTACATGTGTTGAAAACGAGATTATGTACACAGGGTCCCAGTTACATCCAACAACAAATGCAAGAGAAATACAATAATAACATCTAGGATTAACTAAGAGAGACATCACATCAGCTAGTAATACACTAAGCCCTAATGTAGTAGAAAAACATCATTATAAACAGCAGCACGAACATGAGCAGATGGTCACAGATGAACGCAGCAACAAGAAACAGATCAGTACAGTATCAGTATGATGTGACCTTTTGCAGTGTTTATTCTTATTATTTATTTATTCATGAGTCTGACAGCCTCAGGGTAGAAGCTGTTTCTCAGTCTAGTGGTTCTACATTTGATGCTCCTCAACCTCCGTCCCGAGGGGAGTGGTGCAAAGAGTGAGTGTGCTGGGTGAGTGAGGTCTTTCATGATGCAGGTGGCTCTTTTTCTGCATCTGGAGGTGTAAATGTCTGTGATGGTGGGGAGACTGACTCCCACAGACTTCTGTGCAGCCTTCACCACTCTCTGCAGAGCTTTTCTCTCTGCAACTGTGCAGCCTCCATGCCACACATTGATACTGGAGCACAGGACGCTCTCCACTGCACACCTGTAGAACGAGGTGAGGACTGGGCTTCTCAGACCGGCTCGTCTCAGCCGTCTGAGGAAGTAGAGTCTCTGATGACCTTTCTTGATCAGGCTGGTGGTGTTATTGCTCCAGCTGAGGTTATCATTCAAGTGTACACCCAGGTATTTGTAGCTGGAGACCACCTCCACCGCAGATCCACCTATATACAGTGGGGTGTGGGTGTGTTTGTTCCTTCTGAAGTCCACAATCATCTCCTTCGTCTTCTTCACATTCATGTGAAGGTTGTTCTCTTTGCACCAGCTCTCCAGATGTTCCACCTCCTGTCTGTAGCTGGATTCATCATTATCTGTGATGCATCCCACCACAGCTGTATCATCTGCAAACTTAACAATATGACAGCCTGGATGTGTGGCTATACAATCATATGTGAGCAACCTGTTTCTGAAGGATGTGACTTGTTCCTGATGGTTGAAAACTGTTTCTGAAGGATGTGAATAGACCTTTTACCAGTTGACGTCATCACGCAAAGCTCGGCAGAAACGAGCGTTCTGATTGGACGGCAAAAAGCCGAAACCGGATGCCGGGGGTTAGGAAGGAGCCGAGGAGCTTCGTAATGATAGAGAGTTGTAATTTAGAAGCTTGATTTCTTAAAATAGTGGACAACCACTGGTCAAAATGCCTGAACATTGTGCCGCAGATACGAGAGGAGGTGATTGTGTGCGCTGATGGAAAATGGTGAACTCCTTCAGGCTTTTTGCGGATGTCCAGCAGGGTGAGCCGTTGTGTGTAGTTGTCAACAACCTGTATTATCCAAGCGTCAGAAATAAATGTTTTAAATTTCTCACACCAATACTTCTGATATTTAGACTGGTTTGGTTATTGTTACAGGTTCAACATCTTCTGTTAGCTGCTATAACTAGCGCCATGTCTTCATAATGAGCCGTCAGTATAAGCACAGTATGTAAACAAAAACATGACGTTTGAGTCACACAAATGTTCACAGCGTCCTTATTTCTTATTTGATTTCTGTAAACTATGTCTTAAATACAACCTGAGGCAATTGGTGATGTTGTGATGTGAAAAATAATAACTATCCCAAGTGATAGCTTTCCTAGGGAAATTTAATTATCTTTGATTTACTAATGCACTTATGCTGTTTATACAGCTTACACTTTAGACGTAACATGTGTGAAAATCTTAAATATATTACAAACAATATATTTTGCATGTGAATTCCATAATGACACATACAATAGTTGTATATTGTGTTTGTGATTGTTTTTGCAGAGGATGTGGCTGCAACCATGTTGGAAATACACCAACCTGCACCCAGTTACCTTGTACATGGAAGAGACCAGCCCAAAAACGAACTGCACCTGCTACTTGGATGAGCTGCAAGTTTTAAAGTGAGTTTAATCAGTGTTCCTGAAGACATTTCATATTACGCTTATAACACAAATACCCAGAAAGGTGACTTTCAGTGAAACTTCACCAACAATTGGAATAATACAATATCACTTATCTTGTCTTATCCCAGTCAAAAAACTATTCAACATTGTACAATTGTAGTTTATTGTATTGTGTTAATTATTGTTGTTTTCTAGTGGCACTAGATAATAAATGCAATCACATATGTACGGTTTTAAATGTTTTCTACAATGGTAAGATCTGGAATAGTTTTTTGACATTTTTTAAAAAACACTTCTACAAATAGATTTGCTAATATGTGTTAGATATCAACCACATTTTTCATGTTGGTGTCATTTAAGGCATGACATCTATGTTGAGAAGTTTTCCAGGAGAACGCTGAACAGACTGTGTTTTGACCCACGACATCCTGATGACCGGAATGAGCCCACCATCACTGCTGGCTGGTCTTCACAAGGACATTTTGAGCGTGGAGCCATTCTTGACCTATTGCAGGTTGTAGTAGTAAACATTAAAAACCAATAACGCTTATCTGTATGTTTCTTTAATTCCTTTATTTTGTCTAGATTTTAAAACTCCTTGTTTTTTTCCTTTTAAGATATGCTCAAAGCCCTGGCTGTGGTTTCTCGATCCAGACTCTCCGGCAGATGAAGTAGCTGACGACCGCGACCCCTGTTCAATCTCCACGCCATCAGAGAGACCTGCCAGAAGTTCAAAACATCTTTAAATGTCTCACAAGCACACACATTATTTATATAAGTCACAAACAGAAACAACACATACCAGAAGATCAGAACAAGTGCTCAATACAAAAACAACTGGACTTTATTTGTTGCAGAAAACGTTTCACCCTTTCTGCAACAAATAAAGTCCAGTTGTTTTTGCATTGAGCGCTTGTTCTGATTTTATCATGTCCTGGACGACTGAGAATCTTCACCAGCACACTAAAACAGCATTTGTATATTAACAGATTAAAAAATTTAACTAAACAAAAGTTCCACTTCACTAAAAGTCAAATTAGAGCACAGTTTCTTTATTTTTAAAGGTTGGTGTGTTCATTTCTAAATTTAATGTACTACAATCAATGTGTTTTGGGATGTGTGGACTATCTCATTAATCAATTACTGTAATAAACATGGATTTGAATACAGTATATAAATTTGGTCAAATTGGGGAGGGAATGACTGAGCCAGCTGAGGAGTGCTGTGAGTTTTCATTGGATTAGCGTGATGTCCTTCAAAAACTTCAACAAATGTGATGTCACGGTCGACATAATTTATTTAAAATACATATATTTGGATCATGACAGGCCTGACAGGTCCATAAATGCGTGTCGGCCCAGCGGGCAAGCGAATCTTTGTGCACCGCCGGGCCAGTTAGACGCTGCTGTAAACACCTGTACTTACAAAGATATTTTTACTTTATTGCACTTACTGCTAAAAAAGGTCACAACACTCCTACGGTGGCCCTGAGGTGCAAAACACATTAACAAATAAGGCTAAACACTTATTTGTTAATGTGTTTTGCACCTCAGGGCCACCGTACACCGATGCTCCCAGCAAAACTGTGCACAGTGTTTGATGCTATTTTATTCACCTGTTATTTCTTCAGGGGGGTTGAACAGACTAGCTTCCCTTTTTCAACCTCTGACTTGACATCAAACCCTTTGTCAGCAAGGAGTTGTTGGCCAGTTGCTGCTGTAAAACAAAAAGTATTAATTCATATTTGACAATAAACAAAACAGTCTTGTGTATAGTTAAACTGTATGCTTATACACATTGATGACAGGATTGCTTTTTTTTTCTGTGACAGCATTTCACAGATGCTCCCAGCAAAACTGTGCGAATGACTTACAGAAACAGAGAAATGGCTGAAATGTTTTTAAAGTCAGACCTCAAATAATGTTAATAAAACATGTTTGTCTTGTGGAAACTACTACTGTATATTTTTTCAACGCAGAAAGAGTTCAAATGATGACAGCTAACAGTGCAGTGGTCTGTTCATTCTTATACAGCTGCATGTTTTATGCTATTTTATTCACCTGTTATTTCTTCAGGGGGGTTGAACAGACTAACTTCTCTTTTTCCACCTCTGACTTGACATCAAACCCTTTGTCAGCAAGGAGTTGGTGGACAGTTGCTGCTGTAAAACAAAGTATTTATTCATGTTTGACAATAAACAAAACAGTCTTGTGTATAGTTACTGTAAACTGTATGCTTATACACATTGATGACAGGATTGCTTTTTTTTTCTGTGACAGCATTTCACCGATGCTCCCAGCAAAACTGTGCGAATGACTTACAGAAACAGAGAAATGGCTGAAATGTTTTTAAAGTCAGACCTCAAATAATGTTAATAAAACATGTTTGTCTTGTGGAAACTACTACTGTATATTTTTTCAACGCAGAAAGAGTTCAAATGATGACAGCTAACAGTGCAGTGGTCTGTTCATTCTTATACAGCTGCATGTTTTATGCTATTTTATTCACCTGTTATTTCTTCAGGGGGGTTGAAGGAAGAATCTCTTTGCATGTCGCAGGTTGAAACAGGTTGAAACTTCAACACAGGCAGTGGACTGAGGAACAGCGAGGTCTCGTAGTAGACCTAGCTAGCTGCTAGCTTAGCAACTGTCCAGTAGCATTCTGCTGCGGGAGGTTGTTCTGTTTTGTCTGTTTCCCATATCCAAGATGTAATGTAGGAACGTAATCCACGGAGCTTGGATCACCACCATCCACGGATCACCACCGTACGGAGCTAGGATCACCACCGCGACCAGAGTAGTATTATTACCCCCGACTTCCGGAAAATTCTGGAAAAATACGAGTGCGCATGCGCGATGACGTCAACTGGTAAAAGGTCTATTGCTCCTGATGGTTGGAACCTGTTACTGATGAGTGTGACTTGTTCCTGATGTTTGCAACTGTTCCTGATGGTTGAAAACTGTTGCTGAAGGATGTGAATTGCTCCTGATGGTTGAAACTGTTTCTGATGGATGTGACTTATTCCTGATGGTAGCAACCTGTTTTTGAAGGATGTGAATTGCTCCTGATGGTTGAAAACTGTTGCTGAAGGATGTGAATTGCTCCTGATGGTTGAAACTGTTTCTGATGGATATGACTTATTCCTGATGGTAGCAACCTGTTTCTGAAGGATGTGACTTGTTCCTCATGGTTGAAAACTGTTTCTGAAGGATGTGAATTGCTCCTGATGGTTGAAAACTGTTTCTGAAGGATGTGAATTTCTCCTGATGGTAGCAACCTGTTTCTGAAGGATGTGACTTGTTCCTGATGGTTGAAAACTGTTTCTGAAGGATGTGACTTGTTCCTGATGGTTGAAAACTGTTTCTGAAGGATATGAATTGCTCCTGATGGTTGGAACCTGTTACTGATGGGTGTGACTTGTTCCTGATGTTTGCAACTGTTCCTGATGGTTGAAAACTGTTGCTGAAGGATGTGAATTGCTCCTGATGGTTGAAACTGTTTCTGATGGATGTGACTTATTCCTGATGGTAGCAACCTGTTTCTGAAGGATGTGACTTGTTCCTGATGGTTGAAAACTGTTTCTGAAGGATGTGACTTGTTCCTGATGGTTGAAAACTGTTTCTGAAGGATGTGACTTGTTCCTGATGGTTGGAACCTGTTACTGATGAGTGTGACTTGTTCCTGATGTTTGCAACTGTTCCTGATGGTTGAAAACTGTTGCTGAAGGATGTGAATTGCTCCTGATGGTTGCAACCTGTTTCTGATGGATGTGACTTGTTCCTGATGGTAGCAACCTGTTTCTGAAGGATGTGACCTTTTCCTGATGGTTGAAAACTGTTGCTGAAGGATGTGAATTGCTCCTGATGGTTGAAACTGTTTCTGATGGATGTGACTTATTCCTGATGGTAGCAACCTGTTTCTGAAGGATGTGAATTGCTCCTGATGGTTGAAAACTGTTGCTGAAGGATGTGAATTGCTCCTGATGGTTGAAAACTGTTTCTGAAGGATGTGAATTTCTCCTGATGGTAGCAACCTGTTTCTGAAGGATGTGACTTGTTCCTGATGGTTGAAAACTGTTTCTGAAGGATGTGACTTGTTCCTGATGGTTGAAAACTGTTTCTGAAGGATATGAATTGCTCCTGATGGTTGGAACCTGTTACTGATGGGTGTGACTTGTTCCTGATGTTTGCAACTGTTCCTGATGGTTGAAAACTGTTGCTGAAGGATGTGAATTGCTCCTGATGGTTGAAACTGTTTCTGATGGATGTGACTTATTCCTGATGGTAGCAACCTGTTTCTGAAGGATGTGAATTGCTCCTGATGGTTGAAAACTGTTGCTGAAGGATGTGACTTGTTCCTGATGGTTGAAAACTGTTTCTGAAGGATGTGACTTGTTCCTGATGGTTGAAAACTGTTTCTGAAGGATGTGACTTGTTCCTGATGGTTGAAAACTGTTTCTGAAGGATGTGACTTGTTCCTGATGGTTGAAAACTGTTTCTGAAGGATGTGACTTGTTCCTGATGGTTGAAAACTGTTTCTGAAGGATGTGAATTGCTCCTGATGGTTGGAACCTGTTACTGATGGGTGTGACTTGTTCCTGATGTATGCAACTGTTTCTGATGGGTGTGACTTGTTTGTCATGGATGTGACTTGTTTATTCAATCAAAGCAAGATAATTTTCTTTTCTATGCTGTTTCAATGCTGAAAAATACATTTTTAAAGTTCCTGGACTGTACACTAAGGCACTTTGTTTTAATAGTTTTTATTTATTTATTGAACGTGCTGTGCAGAACAGTACTGTTGTACAGTACATATTGTACAGGTATGTGTTTATGGATGAATGTGTGGTGTAATGTGTTAGCTAAGTACTCTGATGCATGCTCAATAATCCAGGTAGAAAAATCTAAAAAAGCTAAGTCTGGTCCTCTGGACATTCAAAAAAAAAATTATAAGACTGAGCTGAATACAGCAACTCAGACTGAGGAAGTCTTTCGGACGAAAGACGAAACGTTTCTACATTTTTTTTGCTTTGTTTTGTTATATATTTTTTTGAATGTCCAGAGGACCAGACTTAGCTTTTTTAGATGTTAGCTAAGTGTTTGTAAATAAAGTTTTGTGCATGTACTATGATGGGTGTGACTTGTTCCTGATGTTTGCAA
>JBBPBX010037539.1:0-30870 GCA_038048925.1 Garcialebias charrua | reverse complement strand
AATAATAATAATAATAATAATAATAATAATAATAATAATAATAATAATAATAATAATAATAATAATAATAATGAATTCAATTTATAACGCACTTTTCATTAGTGAAAATCTCAAAGTGCTACACACATTCATACACCGGTAGCGGCAGACTACCATGCAAGGTGCTTTCCAGTCCTACCGGGAGCAACTCGGGGTTAAGTGTCTTGCCCAAGGACACAACGACACATGGTGTGGGGAACCGGGATTCGAACCGCCAACCTTCCGATCGGGGGACGACTGCCATTACCACTACGCCACGGCCATATATATATATATATATATATATATGTATACTGTCTATATAATTGTGTATGTTGTGTGCTGGAAACAGCTGAAAGGGTTGATGTTGTCTCTCTGAATCAGGAAGTGTCAGTTCAACGGGAATGAGGCATTTTTAAATGTAATGTTTTATTATTTTATGAGTGGACATTCTTGTTTTTAAGTTGGTGTCTGCGACCAAATTACAGGCAGTAAACAGGCAGTAAAAGCTGAGTGTTACCATGAGGCCCTCTACAGAGACTGCAGCCCTGTAGCTTCACTTTAACCTCAGTGCAGGCGCGCGCACGCGCGCACGCAAACAGCAACTTGTAAAAATACCATCACAAAGCCACACAGTTCCAGAACCGCTTCAACAACGCAACATTTTCTTTCTCCAAATAGGCTATACCTCATATTTCCACTCGAACTTTTTATTTTATTTTTCTTTATTCTCATAAAGCTTTATTTTTAATAATAATGCGCGCGCTTCCAGCCGTGCTCCTCCCGGGAGGTGGTGGCAGATGGGAGCAGCAGGAAGCTCCTCTCTCAGATTTCCTCCTCCTCTTCTCCTTCTTTATTCCTCACGGCGTGTTTGCTTTACAGCCGTTTAGTTCTTAACCTTCACAAATTTATCCGCTATAAACTTTTACTGCGTCATATTCTTTTATTGCGCCCGGCTGCGGGGCCAGTCCGCCTCCTCTCTCCATTCCACTTCCAGCTCGTTCATTTGCTTTTATTCGCCCTCATCCCGCATGTCTTCATCACGCGTTGGCCCTCAAGACGCTGGATGCGCGCGGCGCGGCGCGGCACGGCGCGGCACATCCCGCTCCTCTCGCGCTGCTTATTTCAGTGGGAGAGAAAAAATGTGCAGACGTGAGACAAAACAAGAAAATGAAGAGAATCTGCCAGAAATGTATGTTTGGCCATGAGGGAAAAATGCAGTGAGATTTATTATTTTATTTTCTGTCTTTGTTACAGGAAATAAAAATAAAAACCTTAACGTGAGTCCCCAAAAGACTCTTGAAACACGTGACCAAATACACTTTCTTTTTAAATTCATTGATGTATTTGTTATTGTTGCAGGAGCAGATATGCTAAAATAAATGAATAAATAATAATAAAAATAAAAATAAAGGCCCAATTCAGATTAGGCCCCATAATAAAAATAATAATAATAAAATAAAATAAAAACTGAAATATCTCTTTAAAATAAGTTCATTTAACAATTCATCATGAAAAATATGTTTGCTATCAAAATGTGATAATAATTAAAACATCCTCATCCTCAGCAACAACAACAAAAACAACATCAACAATAATATTATTATCGTTGTTGTTGTTGTGTGGTTGTTGATGTTGCATGGAATGGTTGTATTTTTGATAGAAAGATAAGGGGCAGATAAAATAAGATTTTTTTTTTCATCTGCTGCCTTTCATTTTATACTTGTGTTTTTTTTCTTCTTTTATGTGTATATTGTTATGTATTTTATTATTATAAAATGAATGAATAAACAAATCAAATCAAATCAAATGGAAAAC
The DNA here is from genome assembly GCA_038048925.1 of Garcialebias charrua. Lineage (NCBI taxonomy): Eukaryota > Metazoa > Chordata > Actinopteri > Cyprinodontiformes > Rivulidae > Garcialebias > Garcialebias charrua. The sequence goes on along the minus strand of JBBPBX010037539.1, from coordinate 29,034 downwards.
AAACAAAACAATGATCATACCAACAGGGTTTTCCTAAATAACGCATGCTGTTCCATGTATTTATGTTGTTGTTTTGTTGTTGTTGTTGTTGCCCTCTGTTTGAAGATGGGACACGTTCAGAGCATCCATGAGGCTTCGTCTTTCAGATAAACAGTATTTAATCAAACCGGGGTGTGAGTTTTGATTTGGAGCATTAAATAAGCAGTTCATCGTGCAGACAGAGACAAGAAGTTCGGCCTTCCTCCGCCCCTATAGGATCTGTTGAAGAGAAGACAGCTGCACATGCACCAGGTGACCAGTACACCCAGTGGTTTCCACCACAGAGCAGGAAGCAAACAGCAAGGAGTTCCATGCAGAAGGTGGTGATGTTGTGCAGTGAGACCAGCAACCTCATGAAATAACACAGCCCTCTGGAGAAAATAAACTGATACTTTCTTTTCTGTCTCTAACAATGTAAGCAGGATTTCAAAATACCATTTCCACTTAATAAGCTTAGGACACAATAATCTAAATAACTTGTTAAAGTATTAATAAAAGACTTTATATTTATAAACATTTATGTTAAAATTTATGAAGTAGTTACAGCAAAACTTGATTTTATTGTGACCAAAGTGGAAGATACTCATTGCATTGTCTTCAACCAGTAAACACATATAACACTAGTAAGAAACAAAATGCACATTTTATTTCACATAGAAATGGTTGATGTGTCCTTCAATGAAAACTTTGACAGCAAAATGTGTGAGAGGATGTACGTCTGACGTGTGTGTTTGTTTACTCAGGAAACAGCTGGAAACAGGTGAACAAGAGAAGAGAGGTCCAACAGACATGATTACATTTAGATTTGTAAAGTACACAGAAGAAAACAAGAAGTTTGGTTGAAGTAAACAGTAAATATTTAGGACCATACAAACCTTTGTGGTGAAGAGGAGCTGAGCTGTGAGGCAAAGCTGTTTTTTGCGCTACGTTCCAACCTTCACCTGTGGTCACAAACTCTGTCAATAAGTATAAGTGCTATGTGTTGTCATCACTGCATGTTCTCAAACAAGGACAAAACTAGTTATCTGCATTTAACCCATCACACCTGGGGTACACCCAGGTGGAGCAGAGGGCAGTAAGCACCTGGGGAGCAATGAGGGCTTGGGAATGAGATTGTGGATACATGAGTTTCTTCTGCAGGAGCTGGACCCTAGAGAGAGGGTGAGGAGTTCAGTGATCAGAAGAGACTTGGAGTAAAACCGCTGCTCCCCCATCGCGAGGAGCTAGTTGCCCCCTGTGCACCTCAGTAGGAAAGTGCTTCAGACATGTTGGACTGGGAGGAGACCCCAGGGAAGACCCAGGACACGCTGGAGAGACTATCTCTTTTGGTTGGCCTAAGAATATCTTGGAGTCCTCCCAGAAGAGGTGGTTGTGGAACAAAAGGCCTGGACCTTCCTGCTCAACCCCCCTGAGAACAAGAGGAAGATAATGGCTGGCTGGCTGGCTGGCTGGATGAATGGATGATGGATGAATGGATGATGGATGGATGGATGATGGCTGGCTGGCTGGCTGGCTGGCTGGATGGATGATGGATGGATGGACGGATGGACAGACAGACCGATGGACAAACCTTTGTGACTGCATCCCCTGATTTGACATTTCCCAAATATTTTCTTTAAATTGAATAAGGACAGTCACTTTAAAGGCGGTGAATTTTTATACAATTACATTATTAAAAAAAAAAACAATTTGTTTGTCCTGATGATTTTACTTGTTTGTTTGTTTTGTAACAAAAAAAAAATCAATTTCTTATTAACCTTTTTTTTTATTGGTCTAAACATCGAGTGTAAATACATTGACATACATTTTTTTCATGGCAGTAGTCTCATTTCTTTTTTCTTTTTGGTTCATCACTCTTGTGTTTCCATCTTAACGTCTTCTTTGAGATTCTACCCCCTCCAACTGTGACGTACTTGTTTACCTACACAGACTTTGGCAGCCTAATGGAGGGTAATCATGTAACTCCAGCTTCCATGTGGCGTTTGGTGGATTCAGTTCAGTGTTCTGTTTTCACTGAGTGTGGAACCAAACTGCAGAGGTGTGTATCAGTAAGTCTGTTAAACTACAGCAGTAAATTATTTCAGCTGCTCAAAAGGATGTTTAATGTTTGATTTTATACTTTGCAATGTACACCTCAAGGTTCTGGGCAATAAACCATTTCCACATTCTACAGTTGAGTTGCAGAGGCAACAAGTCCAGGAGAGAAACCCAGACATCCCTCTCACCAGCAACACTTTCCAGCTCATTCTGGGAGACCCCCGAGGCGTTCCCAGGCCAGAGAAGATGCACAATCCCTCGACTTCTGGGTCTTCCCCGGGGCCTCCGACCAGTGTGATGCGCCTGGAATACTTCTACAGGGAGGCAGCATTATCAGATGAACCTCAACTCACTCCGTTCACTGTAGAGGAGCAGCAGCTCCACTCCGAGCTCCCCCCGGATGATGGGGTTCCTCACCTTGTCCCTACAGCTGAGCCCGGCCATGCTGTAACGGCCGCTCATAGGGTCCACATGTATCCAGGATCTTGTCATGATCACAGCTGAGGGTTGGACCATAGAAAGACCAATTGAGAGCGTTGTCTTTCCACTCAGCTTTTTCTTTACCATGACTTACCAAAGCAACGCCCTCATTACGAGGCTTCAATCTGTTAATCTATCTGTTCCATCCTACCATCTCACAGGAACAAGACACGTAGACACCTGAGGAAAAGACTCCTCTCTGACCCGCTCAAAACTCATTTTAATTGTCCATGTTTACTTCTCAACTGCTCGTCCTGGCTACGCTGAAACAAGCTGGAGGAGAGGTCGGACAGATTAGGGACAACATGGGATTAACAACCATGCCCACACACAAATATGGTTTAACGCTACCACTTAACCCAGCATTTATGGGTTGTATGAAAATGGAGAACTCTAACACTGTGAACAGCAAGGTGGGAGTATAAGTTGGACAACCCCACACAGGGAACCACACATGAAGCAAATTAGGTTTATTTTATGGAGTTTAAAGAAGCGTTTTATTGGAACACTTTTTTTTAAAACTGATGTAAAGAAATTATGGCAGCAAAATAAAACATGAAAGGAGCTCACAAGTGAGAAAGTCTTATTACACACAACCTGTTGCACACGTGATCCAGTCCTCAGTTTATCACTCAGGCATGAGCCAAGAGGAGCAACCGAAACAGGAGGAAGCAGACGCCTCACCTGATGCAACTTCAGAGGGATTCAGATGGTGAAGATTAGCCTGTCAGACAAAAATTCCACAGTTTCCACCTGATTTATCCAAAGATTAGATATTTAATAATAACTATTTATTATCATTTAAACCACATGTAAATCCTAATGAAAAAGTATTAAAGAAACAAACAACAAGCACACATTTAGGCTTGGCTGTTTGAAGTCTTCTGATGATAACAGAGGAGCTGGTCCATCATGATCTGCAGCATGAATATTTAGAATATTTTTGTAATAATAATAAAAAACCTTTATTTTACCAGGGAAGTCAGTTGAGAACCAATTTTCATTTACAAAGACGAGCTGGCGAAGAGGCAGGAACACAGACAGCAATGATAAAAGCATAAAACCAAAATGAGCAGCATAAATCAGCATTTTAAAAACAGATTAAACATAATAAAAGACATTAAAGGGTTTAAAACTGGTCTGTCACTGAGGGAAAAGAGCAGCTGATCAGGGAACATCTTGGATTAATTAAGAGTAAAACAGAGGAAAGAAAACTGCAACCGAACATTAGAAAACAGAACTGTCCTGCATTCTGTGTGCACCTCTGAGGCTGCTGGTTCAAAACTGGTCAGACATTTCTTGTACAGGTATTTCTGTTCAGAAGCAAACTCGAAATATAATCACACTGAAGACGAAACCAAGGTCGTTAGACCTTAGAGCATGTTTCAGTGAAGCTAGATCCATCATATGGAAGACTTTTTGGACTTACAGTTAGAGACAAAGAACTTCTATATGGATCAAAAATTATGAGCAAATGTGAGTTTTTTATTGGCACATTGTGGAGAAAAAAAAGAGGAATTGGAAACACCCCATCTGTCCAACCATGTGTGCACGTTGTGAGCAGGATAGCTTGAAAAATGATCAAGGGGAAGACCTGTTTTGGTGTGTGGCTGCATCTAAGCAAAAGGCCATGAAGGGCAGCTGTGTCTGAGTGTTTAGAGCACTCGTTTTCCAGTGGAAGACCTGGGGGTTCAATTCAACCAGCAATCACATGAACGGGTCCCTGAGTAAAAGGTGATCCTATCGTTGCCTCTGATGTGTGTCCCATCAGTGTACGAATGTGATCTGACGCTATGATCAGTCTCTACAGATTAGGATTATCTTTGTAATGTAGTAGAGTACTTTATGAATGTGTAAGTAGTAGAATGCTGTATGCATGTGTGTTTAGTAGAGCGCTGTATGAATGTGTGTAGGAAAGAGCTGTATGAATGTGTGTAGGAGAGAGCTGTATGAATGTGTGTAGGAAAGTACCGTATGAATGTGAGTAGAGAGTGCTGTATGAATGTGTGTGTAGTGGAATGCTGTATGCATGTGTGTTTAGTAGAGCGCTGTATGAATGTGTGTAGGAGAGAGCTGTATGAATGTGTGTAGGAAAGTGCTGTATGCATGTGTGTTTAGTAGAGCGCTGTATGAATGTGTGTAGTAAAGTGCTATCTGAATCTGTGTATAGTAGAGTGCTGTATGAATGTGTGTAGTAGAGTGCTGTATGAATGTGTGTATAGTAGAGTGCTGTATGAATGTGTGTGTAGTAAAGTTCTATATGAATCTGTGTATAGTAGAGTGATGTATGAATGTGTGTTCAGTAGAGCGCTGTATTAATGTGTGTAGGAGAGTGACGTATGAATGTGTGTAGTAGAGTGCTGTATAAATATGTGTAGTAGAGTGCTGTATAAATGTGTGTAGTAGAGTGCTGTATGAATGTGTGTAGTAGAGTGCCATATGAATGTGTGTAGTAGAGTGCAGTATGAATGTGTGTAGTAGAGTGATGTATGAATGTGTGTAGTAGAGCGCTGTATTAATGTGTGTAGTAGAGTGCTGTATAAATATGTGTAGTAGAGTGCTGTATGAATGTGTGTAGTAGAGTGCTGTATGAATGTGTGTAGTAGAGTTCCGTATGAATGTGTGTGTGTGTTAAAGTGCTATGTGAATCTGTGTATAGTAGAGTGATGTATGAATGTGTGTAGTAGAATGCAGTATGAATGTGTGTAGTAGAGTGCTGTATGAATGTGTGTAGTAGAGTGCCATATGAATGTGTGAGTTTTAAAGTGCTATGTGAATCTATGTATAGTAGAGTGATGTATGAATGTATGTGTTTTAAAGTGCTATGTGAATCTGTGTATAGTAGAGTGATGTACAAATGTGTGTAGTAGAGTGCTGTATGAATGTGTGTAGTAGAGTGCTGTAAAAATGTGTGTAGTAGAGTGCTGTATGAATGTGTGTAGTAGAATGCCATATAAATGTGTGTAGTAGAGTGCAGTATGAATGTGTGTAGAAGAGTGCAGTATGAATGTGTGTAGTAGAGTGCAGTATGAATGTGTACAGTAGAGTGCAGTATTAATGTGTGTAGTAGAGTGCAGTGTGAATGTGTTTAGTAGAGTGTCGTATGAATGTGTGAAGTAGAGTGCAGCATGATTGTGTGTAGTAGAGTGATGTATGAATGTGTGTAGTATAGTGCCATATGAATGTGTGTAGTAGAGTGCTGTATAAATGTGTGTAGGAGAGTGCCGTATGAATGTGTATAGTAGAGTGCTGTATGAATGTGTGTGTGTTTTAAAGTGCTATGTGAATATGTGTATAGTAGAGTGATGTATGAATGTGTGTCTAGTAGAGTGATGAATGAATGTGTGTATAGTAAAGTGCTGTATGAATGTCTGTAGTAAAGTGTTGTATGACTGTATGTGTAGTAAAGCGCTATATGTATCTGTGTATAGTAGAGTGATGTATGAATGTATGTATAGTAGAGTGTTGTATGAATGTGTGTAGTAGAGTGCAGTATGAATGTGTTTAGTAGAGTGCCGTATGAATGAGTGTAGTATAGTGCATTATGAATGTGTGTGGTAGAGTGCTGTATGAATGTGAGTAGTAGAGTGCTGTATTAATGTGTGTAGGAGAGTGTCGTATGAATGTGTGTAGTAGAGTGCTGTATGAATGTGTGTGTGTTTTAAAGTGCTATGTGAATCTGTGTATAATAGAGTGATGTATTAATGTGTGTATAGTAGAGTGCTGTTTGAATGTGTGTAGTAAAGTGCTATATGACTGTGTGTGTGTGTAGTAAAGTGCTATATGAATCTGTGTATAGTAGAGTGCTGTATGAAAGTGTGTAGTAGAGTGCTATATGAATGTGTGTATAGTAGATTGATGTATGAATGTGTGTATAGTAGAATGCTGTATGAATGTGTGTATAGTAGTGATGTATGAATGTGTGTAGTAGAGTGCTGTATGAATGTGTGTAGTAGAGTGCTGAATGAATGTGTGTGTAGTAGAGTGCTGTTTGAATGTGTGGATATTAAAGTGATGTATGAATCTGTGTATTGTAGAGTGATGTATGAATGTGTGTATAGTAGAGTGCTGTATGAATGTGTGTATAGTAGAGTGATGTATGAATGTGTGTATAGTTGAGTGATGTATGAATGTGTGTTTAGTAGAGCGATGTATGAGTGTGTGTATAGTAGAGTGCTGTATGAATGTGTGTATAGTAGAGTGATGTATGAATGTGTGTAGTAGAGTGCTGTATGACTGTGTGTGTGTGTGTAGTAAAGTGCTATACGGGCGGCCGTGGCGTAGTGGTAATGGCAGTCGTCTCCCGATCGGAAAGTTGGCGGTTCGACTCCCGGGACCCGCACCATGTGTCGTTGTGTCCTTGGGCAAGACACTTAACCCTGAGTTGCTCCCGGTAGGACTGGAAAGCACCTTGCATGGTAGTCTGCCGCCACCGGTTTATGAATGTGTGTAGCATTCAATATATGTGTAGCACTTTGAGATTTTCAGTAATGAAAAGTGCGTTATAAATTGAATTAATTATTATTATTATTATATGAATCTGTGTATAGTAGAGTGATGTATGAATGTATGTATAGTAGAATGCTGTATGAATGTGTGTAGTAGAGTGCAGTATGAATGTGTGTAGTAGAGTGCTGCATGAATGTGTGTATAGTAGAGTGCTGTATGAATGATTGGATATTAGAGTGATGTATGAATCTATGTATTGTAGAGTGATGGATGAATGAGTGTATAGTAGAGTGCTGTATGAATGTGTGTATAGAAGAGTGCTGTATGAATGTGTGTATAGTAGAGTGATGTATGAATGTGTGTTTAGTAGAGCGCTGTATGAATGTGTGTATGAGAGTGCTGTATGAATGTGTGTTTAGTAAAGTGCTATATGAATGTGTTTATAGTAGAGTGCTGTATGAATGTATGTATAGTAGAGTGCTGTATGAATGTGTGTAGTAGAGTGCTGTATGAATGTATGTAGTAGAGTGCCGTATGAATTTGTGTAGTAGAGTGCTGTATGAATGTGTGTAGTAGAGCGCCATATGAATGTGTGTAGTAGAGTTCTGTATGAATGTGTGTGTAGTAAAGTGCTATGTGAATCTGTGTATAGTAGAGTGATGTATGAATGTGTGTAGAGTAGATTGATGTATGAATGTGTGTATAGTAGAGTGCTGTATGAATGTGTGTATAGTAGAGTGATGTATGAATGTGTGTTTAGTAGAGCGCTGTATGAATGTGTGTAGGAGAGTGCTGTATGAATGTGTGTAGTAAAGTGCTATATGAATGTGTGTATAGTAGAGTGCTGTATGAATGTGTGTATAGTAGAGTGTGTTATGAATGTGTGTAGTCGAGTGCTGTATGAATGTGTAGTAGAGTGCCGTATGAATGTGTGTAGTAGAGTGCTGTATGAATGTGTAGTAGAGTGCTGTATGAATGTGTGTAGTAGAGTGCTGTATGTATGTGTGTAGTAAAGTGCTATGTGAATAAGTGTATAGTAGAGTGATGTATGAATGTTTGCATAGTAGAGTGATGTATGAATGTGTGTATAGTAGAGTGATGTATTAATGTGTATGTGTAGTGAAGTGCTATGTGAATCTGTGTATAGGTGAGTGATGTATGAATGTGTGTATAGTAGAGTGATATATGAATGTGTGTATAGTAGAGTGATGTATGAATGTGTGTGTAGTAAAGTGCTATATGAATCTGGGTATAGTAGAGTTCTGTATGAATGTGTGTAGTAAAGTGCTATTTGAATCTGTGTATAGTAGAGTGATGTATGAATGTGTGTATAGTAGAGTGATGTATGAATGTGTATATAGTAGAGTGCTGTATGAATGTGTGTATAGTAGAGTGATGTATGAATGTGTGTAGTAGAGTGATGTTTGAATGTGTGTAGTAGAGTGCTATATGAATGTGTGTATAGTAGAGTGATGTATGAATGTGTGTATAGTTGAGTGCTGTATGAATGTGTGTATAGTAGAGTGATGTATGAATGTGTGTTTAGTAGAGCGCTGTATGAATGTGTGTAGGAGAGTGCTGTATGAATGTGTGTAGTAAAGTGCTATATCATTGTGTGTATAGTAGAGTGCTGTATGAATGTGTGCATAGTAGAGTGCTGTATGAATGTGTGTAGATGAGTGCTGTATGAATGTGTGTAGTAGAGTGTTGTATGAATGTGTAGTAGAGTGCTTTATGAATGTGTGTAATAGAGCGCCGTATGAATGTGTGTAGTAAAGTGATATGTGAATCTGTGTATAGTAGAGTTATGTATGAATGTGTGCATAGTAGAGTGATGTATGAATGTGTGTTTAGTAGAGCGCTGTATGAATGTGTGTATGAGAGTGCTGATGGAATGTGTGTTTAGTAAAGTGCTATATGAATGTGTTTATAGTAGAGTGCTGTATGAATGTATGTATAGTAGAGTGCTGTATGAATGTGTGTAGTAGAGTGCTGTATGAATGTATGTAGTAGAGTGCCGTATGAATTTGTGTAGTAGAGTGCTATGAATGTGTGTAGTAGAGCGCCATATGAATGTGTGTAGTAGAGTTCTGTATGAATGTGTGTGTAGTAAAGTGCTATGTGAATCTGTGTATAGTAGAGTGATGTATGAATGTGTGTAGAGTAGATTGATGTATGAATGTGTGTATAGTAGAGTGCTGTATGAATGTGTGTATAGTAGAGTGATGTATGAATGTGTGTTTAGTAGAGAGCTGTATGAATGTGTGTAGGAGAGTGCTGTATGAATGTGTGTAGTAAAGTGCTATATGAATGTGTGTATAGTAGAGTGCTGTATGAATGTGTGTATAGTAGAGTGTGTTATGAATGTGTGTAGTCGAGTGCTGTATGAATGTGTAGTAGAGTGCTGTATGAATGTGTGTAGTAGAGTGCTGTATGAATGTGTAGTAGAGTGCTGTATGAATGTGTGTAGTAGAGTGCTGTATGTATGTGTGTAGTAAAGTGCTATGTGAATAAGTGTATAGTAGAGTGATGTATGAATGTTTGCATAGTAGAGTGATGTATGAATGTGTGTATAGTAGAGTGATGTATTAATGTGTATGTGTAGTGAAGTGCTATGTGAATCTGTGTATAGGTGAGTGATGTATGAATGTGTGTATAGTAGAGTGATATATGAATGTGTGTATAGTAGAGTGATGTATGAATGTGTGTGTAGTAAAGTGCTATATGAATCTGGGTATAGTAGAGTTCTGTATGAATGTGTGTAGTAAAGTGTTATTTGAATCTGTGTATAGTAGAGTGATGTATGAATGTGTATATAGTAGAGTGCTGTATGAATGTGTGTATAGTAGAGTGATGTATGAATGTGTGTAGTAGAGTGCTGTTTGAATGTGTGTAGTAGATTGCTATATGAATGTGTGTATAGTAGAGTGATGTATGAATGTGTGTATAGTAGAGTTATGTATGAATGTGTGCATAGTAGAGTGATGTATGAATGTGTGTTTAGTAGAGCGCTGTATGAATGTGTGTATGAGAGTGCTGATGGAATGTGTGTTTAGTAAAGTGCTATATGAATGTGTTTATAGTAGAGTGCTGTATGAATGTATGTATAGTAGAGTGCTGTATGAATGTGTGTAGTAGAGTGCTGTATGAATGTATGTAGTAGAGTGCCGTATGAATTTTTGTAGTAGAGTGCTGTATGAATGTGTGTAGTAGAGCGCCATATGAATGTGTGTAGTAGAGTTCTGTATGAATGTGTGTGTAGTAAAGTGCTATGTGAATCTGTGTATAGTAGAGTGATGTATGAATGTGTGTAGAGTAGATTGATGTATGAATGTGTGTATAGTAGAGTGCTGTATTAATGTGTGTATAGTAGAGTGATGTATGAATGTGTGTTTAGTAGAGCGCTGTATGAATGTGTGTAGGAGAGTGCTGTATGAATGTGTGTAGTAAAGTGCTATATGAATGTGTGTATAGTAGAGTGCTGTATGAATGTGTGTATAGTAGAGTGTGTTATGAATGTGTGTAGTCGAGTGCTGTATGAATGTGTAGTAGAGTGCTGTATGAATGTGTGTAGTAGAGTGCTGTATGAATGTGTAGTAGAGTGCTGTATGAATGTGTGTAGTAGAGTGCTGTATGTATGTGTGTAGTAAAGTGCTATGTGAATAAGTGTATAGTAGAGTGATGTATGCATGTTTGCATATTAGAGTTTTGTATGAATGTGTGTATAGTAGAGTGATGTATTAATGTGTATGTGTAGTGAAGTGCTATGTGAATCTGTGTATAGGTGAGTGATGTATGAATGTGTGTATAGTAGAGTGATATATGAATGTGTGTATAGTAGAGTGATGTATGAATTTGTGTGTAGTAAAGTGCTATATGAATCTGGGTATAGTAGAGTTCTGTATGAATGTGTGTAGTAAAGTGCTATTTGAATCTGTGTATAGTAGAGTGATGTATGAATGTGTGTATAGTAGAGTGATGTATGAATGTGTATATAGTAGAGTGCTGTATGAATGTCTGTATAGTAGAGTGATGTATGAATGTGTGTATAGTAGAGTGATGTATGAATGTGTGTATAGTTGAGAGCTGTATGAATGTGTGTATAGTAGATTGATGTATGAATGTGTGTTTAGTAGAGCGCTGTATGAATGTGTGTAGGAGAGTGCTGTATGAATGTGTGTAGTGAAGTGCTATATCATTGTGTGTATAGTAGAGTGCTGTATGAATGTGTGTAGATGAGTGCTGTATGAATGTGTGTAGTAGAGTGTTGTATGAATGTGTAGTAGAGTGCTTTATGAATGTGTGTAGTAGAGCACCGTATGAATGTGTGTAGTAAAGTGCTATGTGAATCTGTGTATAGTAGAGTTATGTATGAATGTGTGCATAGTAGAGTGATGTATGAATGTGTGTATAGTAGAGTGATGTATTATGTGTGTAGGAGAGTGCCAAATGAATGTGTGTAGTAGAGTGCTGTATGAATGTGTGTAGTAGAGTGCCGTATGAATGTGTGTAGTAGAGTGCTGTATGAATGTGTGTGTGTAGTAATGTGCTATGTGAATATGTGTATAGTAGAGTGATGTATGAATGTGTGTATAGTAGAGTGATGTATGAATGTGTGTATAGTAGATTGATGTATGAATATGTGTATAGTAGAGTGCTGTATGAATGTGTGTAGTAGAGTGCTGTTTGAATGTGTGTAGTAGAGTGCTATAATAATGTGTGTATAGTAGAGTTATGTATGAATGTGTGTATAGGTAGTAGAGTGCTGTATGAACGTGTGTATAGTAGAGTGATGTATGAATGTCTGTAGTAGCGTGCTGTATGATTGTGTGTGTGTGTATGTGTAGTAAAGTGCTGTATGAATGTATATCATCCTTAATTAATGATGTTTTCAATGTTAATTATATGTTTATTAATGCTTAAATAAGGCTAAATAATGTGTAGTTATTATAAAGTGTTACCACACCCACCTGCCTTGTTCAAGGCGTGAATGTATTACTTCAGGTGAACCGCGCGGCGGCGCAATTCCCATAGTCAATGTGTTGTACCTCGTTCCCTTCCTTCAGGGAATGTGAGTTATGGTGCATAACTTTCAGTTTTAGGTGTGACATAATCCTTTGGAAATGACTGGACCATTAAGAGATTATACAGTGCATTCCAGCTTACACATTTAACTGGGCAGCCATCAGAGCGGGCAACATTCTTAGCGTTGGTCATAACTGAACGAAAAAATAAAGTACATACAGAACATCACAAACCAATACCTGGTAACAAAAACAAAAAACCCAAAAGCTTTAATCGGTGTGAGATCACCCCTCTCTTCTTCCTAAACATGGAGAGAACAAAATACTATCAACTGAAAATCCACAAATTAGTGCTTAACAAGAGAACACAACCAAACCATCTGGGCTCCCGTCCACCCATATATAATATAATAGTGATTCAAAAAACATAAAAAGTAAACAACAACAATAAAAATAAATAAAAAATTACAAATGCTACTGCAAGTATCAAATTTGCACGACTATCAAACCAGAACGTTAACACTGTAGAGTTACTAGAGAAAAGATGAAGGAAAAAAAACGCTCCCATTATAGGGGCACACTATATTCTAAAACTTTGGGCAATCGGTTCAAAGCATTAACACTGTGCACTTGCCCCTAATACAATTGAAATGTCATGCATACCACCACCAGAGGATCACAGCCAACAATTTGAGTCCAGAAGAGATTTAATAAAAGTTGTTGATTAAAACAAAGGCTGGTCCTGAGGTTTATTTGGATTACTTTTTATCTGTTCCCATCTCTGCGGCTTGCAGCTGTAATAATGTTTCCTTTGATGTATTCCATTGCTTTTTTGGGGTCAATAAAAACCGTATCTTTCCCTCCGAATGTGACATAGAGTCTCAGTGGAAAAAGGAGTCCATATTTAACCCCCGGCTGGTTCTGTAGGAGCCGCTTCGCCTCGGTGAATGCTGCTCGTGATCTTGCCACCTGCGGGATGTAGTCAGCCGAGATGAACATGGTCGACCCTTTGAAGTTTATCTGACCACTGCTGCACGCTTGCTGTAGAATCTCCATGTTCCTGATGGTAATGGAGCTTGGCCATGACTACTCCGGGTCACCTATCTGAGCCTCCCCTGGCCGGTGTCCGGTACACAAAGTCGATCAGTGTTGGTTTATCCAGTCTTAGGACTTCCATTAGCAGTTAGCAATCACAGTGGGTGAACACTCAATCGCCGACTCGAGAAGTCCAATAATCCTAATGTTATCACGTCTGGTTTGCCCCTCTACAGCCTTGGACTGTTTGTTTTAGCCCATCAATTTCAATATTCAGCTCCATCACCGTTGCTTGCAGCTTTTCCAGTTCGTCCGAGTGGGAAGACAAGCAATTTTTTGGCTCCAAATTAGCAGACCCAGCCCTGTCGATCTCTGCTCTGAGAGAGCGGTGTTGGTCAGCTCAGTCAAAATTGCCAATAATTTGCACTTTATAAAGTCAAAATATTCAGTCAGAGCTGCTCTCAGTTCCTACAACATTGGTTCTTAGTGAGGCCAGGAGGTCAATATAAATGGCATAGTTTGACAGAGAGATTTAACAAAGTAAGCAGACCATCACAAGAAGCACAAATAAAAACTATAACATATGTATTATTGCAAAACTAAAGGCTCACACAGCAGCAAAATACACACAATATTAGAAGATCTAGACAAGACCTGAAGCACAATACCAGAGTGGAGCTGGGGTGAAGACTGGGAGACTACATAGATTGCAAATAGACTGCTGATAAGACTGAAGATATCTAGAACTGGTGGAAGTGGGTGAGGCAGAACCAGGCAGATGAGGCAGATGAGGCTGACTATACTGAGTGGCAGGAAAACACAAAGTTGTACAGGATTTAAACAAAGCTTAAATGATATAAATAAATCAAACAGTAGAGACATTTTAGGGGGTCAAGATGGGTAGATATAGGGCAGCCGACCTGGGACAAGAAAGTCTCAGGTTTGATCCCCAGCCATGCTGACATGTTGTTGTGTCTCTGAGCAAGACACTTAACCCCTACTTGTTCCCTGGGCACCTACATAGCTGCCCACTGCTCCACCTGGGTGTATCCTCCCAGGTGCATTGGTTAAATGCAGAGAACTAATTTTGTCGTTTTATGGGAACATGCAATGATCACAACACATAGTACTTAATTTATTTATTATTTATTTATAGATAAACAAGACAATTAACCTTGAACATGAAACTAAACACTGAAATACTCACGACATTCATGACAGTACACTCCCTCATTTGTATTTTAAGACGTCAGGGACTGTCCTTTAGAGGGAGTCCCTCTAAAGGACAGTCCCTGACGTCTTAAAATACAAATCCTGAGTGGGATGGAAGGGGGGGGGGGGGTGTAAGGAGAAATATTATAAATAAAACTCTCAGTTTATCAAGACCTGAAGCAAAAACAGTCTAAGACAAACTAGTTCATACAAATGACCTGGGGCATGTACAGCCAGGAGACAAAAGTCCATGTTGTCATTCCAGGGCACCTTCAGTGAGAGAATTCATGCAGATAGCTTAGTAAAAATAAACACTGAAACACGCTAATCTTGACAATGCAGTCCTTAAGGAATGCTTTGCCTTAATTTTATTTTATTTATTTACAGCATGGACTTAGAACATTGTGAGCAATTGCCAACAAATGCTGAAAAAATGAAGCTGTCTTAGAAAATAGAGAAGACTGACTTTTATTGTAAAGCACTATAGTGCTCTTAACACGGCAATATTCAGTGGGCACTTTAAGATACTTCTATCTTCTTCACACAACCCCAATCCCCACTACATTAAGTTGTAGGTGGTTTGCAACACGCAAAGTAAACCACCACTGCCCTGGACTCAGCCTTATCTCTCTCTGTGATACATCCAAATACAGCAGAGTCATTAGAAAACTTCTAAAGGTAGTGCCTTTCTGTGCTGTAAAATAAAGCTAGATAGGGAGAAGAAGTGAGGGAGGACAGTCCCCTGAGGACCCACAGTAATGCTGACCACTCTGTCAGACACAGTGCTGCAGGCATACATACTGTGGTCTACCATTCTGGTAATCCAGGACACAAGTGGGAAAGAGAAGGGCTGTAGAAAGCCGTTTTTATAAGTCGCAAATTAGCAACAACCTCTATGAAAGTTGTAAAGAGCAAACCAGATTTTTTAAAATTATTATTCAACCTTTATTTGTACTGGTTAGTTCCCATTGAGCCCCAAGGACTAATTTACAAGCAAGACCTGTTACAGACAAAATTAGATAAGAGAAAGAGAAACCCAAGGGGAGGGGAGGGGAGGTTAAAAAATATGTATCTTGCACTATGTCCTGGCAAGGGCACAGTGTGAAAGTTGCAAAAAAGACCTTGCACATAAACAGCAACATTCAAATGACATCATAATACATTTATGCATGAGGAGGCTGACAAAGGCGTAAGCTAAACTGATATTTAGCTTATTGGCCAGACAACTGATTTCAAATTTTACCTAACAGCTTCAATATTTTTTGTAGCTGGATGCAAAGGATACAGGCTCACATTAGAAATGGAAGTAAAATTAAAAATGTTTTGATGCACAACATGTGCCTATTTCTAATGCTTTTATAGAGTAGGAGACAGTGATTACCTCATTTTTACAGTCCATAGAACAATAAGTAATTTGTTAAGAGGGTATCATTTTACATCTTACATTTGATAGCTATGCCATCACAGATTAACTAAATCATATTTAACAGGCAAAATTTAGTCACTATGTCCGTAGTCAGCAAAATTGCAGTCTTTCTCAAAATAACTAGTTTATTTTTTAGCTTACTCCAACTTACAGCTAAGGTTGTCTAAGGTCAATAAGGCCATTTCAGTGATATCACTAGCCGTGTTTTCAAAGCACATGCTAAAAGGAAAAATTACCAAATGTAAAGAACATCAACGTGATGTCTCCATTGGGCATATATACATACAACACCAACTAGAGACAGCTTAAGCGTGCTCCATCAGTGTGAATACTTATCATCCCCTTTTCCCATTGGAACATCCTGAGAAACAGGAGGAAAAAATGGACCCACCACGTCACAAGAAATTGGGTGACAAATGTGGAGGTAGACCACCCAAGCCAAGCACAGGGTGACCTCCCAGGTCCTTATTAGCAAAACCTTTCTTTCTTTTTTTATAATGTGGGGCACAACTAACAAGTGGAGCCCATCCTGATGTTGGAGATCAGATAAGGAGGAGGGAAACCCTTCCAACAGACATCTCCTAGGCAAAACATAAACACCAAGGGGTACCCTTGTGAATGTTGTTACTGTTTGTCTTAGGACAAAGCAACCAAAGCCTAGCCTAGGCCCTCAGCCAGATCCCTTCAGAGGCCAGGCTGAAAGTTGCCATAACTCTGGACGTGGGTGTAGAAGCTGTCCACGTGCCTGAGTCAGCAGGTCCCTGTGAGAGAGCAATTGCCATGGTATCCCTGATAACATTGAGATCAACTCCAGGAACTACGTTTTCTGTGGCCATCTGGGGGCTATGAGAATCAGGGAGAGGGCTCCCTGGCGTACCCGTTCCAATGTCGCCCCGATCAGATGGACAGGTGGAAAGGCATAGTAGAGCTCCCCTGCTGGCCAATCATGTGCCAGAGCATCCATACCCAATGGAGCATCTGCCTCCCTTAAGGAGAAGTAGAGGTCACAGTGTGAGCTAGCCTTGCAGGCGATCAAGTCCATAGAGGCTCTCCTGAATCGTGACCAGACCTGTTCCACAATCCGTGGGTTCAGGCTCCATTCTGACGCCAAAAGAGGTCCCCTTGAAAGGGCGTCCGCACCATACTGTAATTTAGTTCACCAGGGACATGAGTCGCCCTAAGTGACAAGATTCTTGGAGCACACCATGTGAGCATCATCTGCGCCAGTCCAAGGAGGCCCTGGGACCTTGTCCCCCCCTCTCTGTTGATGAAGGACACTGTGGTCCTGTTATCTGATTTCACCAGGATATGTTGTCCAGCAATCAGACCTTTGTTGAAGAAGTATTTTAATGACAGGAATACGGCCAGTAACTCCAGGAAGTTGATATGTAGTCATGCTTCCTGCTCATTCCAAAAGCCGCGAGCGTTCTGATTTCTACAGATTGCCCCCAACCTGTTTTTGAGGCGTCCGTCGTGATGACCACACAAGATGACACCCTTCCCAGTGAGACCCCTTCCGTGAAAACGGACAAACCTTTCCAGGGCCTTAAGGTACTCTGAATCTATCCTAACCTTTCCGGCCTGATTAGGTAGGTCGGCTTGTATTAGTTGGTTTAGCCATATTTGTATGGGCCGCATTTTCAGTAATGCGTGTGGCACACAGGGAATGGCTACCGCCAAGAGGCCTAAAAGGCGTTGGCAGGTTTTCACAGGGACCCATTGGTCCAGTTTAAATCTTTCCAGGCAACGGCGAATAGAGGAAACTCGTTCCTTCGAGAGCCATGCTCTGTACCGAACAGTGTCGATCTGTACTCCCAGAAATACGGTAACCCGTGATGGAGTTAAATCGCTTTTTTGTAGGTTTATGACAAAACCAAGAGACTCCAGGTGAGAAATCACCTTATAGGAGTGTGACTGGGCCTACTGTCTGCTTTCAGCCAGAATCAGTAGGTCATCCAAGTAATTCATGACCCTGAGTCCTTGATTTCTAAGAGTGGTCAGGGCTGCATCCAGACATTTAGTAAATGTGCACGGAGCAGTCTTTAAACCGAAGGGTAAAGCTTTAAATTCATAAGCATTTCCCTCGAAGGCAAAGCGGACCACCCACCAAACCCAACCACTTGAAACAGCTCCTCTGGGGGAATCCCAAGGCGTTCCCAGGCCAGCCGAGAAACATAGTCCCTCCAGCGTGTCCTGGGTCTTCCTCTGGGTCTCCTCCCGGTGGGACATGCCCGGAACACCTCACCAGGGAGGCGTCCAGGAGGCATCCTAACCAGATGCCCGAGCCACCTCAACTGGCTCCTCTCGATGTGGAGAAGCAGCGGCTCTACTCCGAGTCCCTCCCGGATGACTGAGCTTCTCACCCTATCTCTAAGGGAGAGTCCAGACACCCTGCGGAGAAAACTCATTTCAGCCGCTTGTATCCGAGATCTCGTTCTTTCGGTCACAACCCAAAGCTCATGACCATAGATGAGGGTGGGAACGTAGATCGATCAGTAAATTGAGAGCTTTGCCTTTTAAATGTTTTAATCCTCTTATTGAGAGTCCTAAGATCCAGATTCTGCCTCAGGGAATGATCCTTTTTAGGCACCAGGAAGTATTTGCTGTAGTGACCAGAGCGTAGCTTGCGTACCGAGACCAAACTAATCACTCCCTTTTGCAGCATCGTTGAAATTTCCTCCCTCAGCATGTGTGCACGTGTAGGGTTGATCTTAGACTGTAGCACTCCTGTGAAACGGAGCGGTCTTTTCGAGAACTGCAACTTGAGCCCGTGACATATCGTTGTCATGACCCAATCATTTGGTAGACACGCCTTCCAGGCCTGCACATGCGCGCTGAGCCTGGAGGGCATGTTGAATTGCTGCTCGTCGTGTTTTAGTGCCGGAGGGGTGACCTTTGACCTCTCTTGCGCTCTCTTGAGCAGGTTGGTCGGCCCGACAGAAGATATCACGAGGTCTGACCGTCTCCGGCAGAGTTTGTGTATCTCGCTGCGGTTCATAGTTTGACCACATGGTTTGTTTATAAAAATGGGACTCGAGTCAAGAACCAGGGCAGTCTGTGCTTTGGTACTTTTATTTTTGTACATGTCTGAAACAGTGATTGTTTTGTTTACATATGCAATAGTCGAGTCATGTTTGGTACGCGCACTTGCCACTCGCTCCTCGTAGTTTTTTACAAGGGGAGACTGGGCTCAAGAAGTTAGGTTCCCATACCATGTCGGCGGGCAAACCTGTAAAATTATCCGTTTGTCCTGTATTATCAGGTCCGAGTCTGCTTTCCACATGGGGTCACTGAGTAGGTCCTCAGACGGTACTGGAAAGCTTCACTGGCACTAGCGGGTCTCTTCCGTGGGAGGCCATGCGTGTCTCCCTTTGGGGATGCAAAGTTTTTCCTTGGCAATCCCTCGTGGAGGGCTTCCGCCTGTTTGCGTCTTTGTTCCAGTTTGGCTTGGACGCGTTCTAAGGCTCCCCCAAAGAGTCCTGTCGACTCGATGGGGTGCTGGAGGAAAGTGGACCTCTGGTTTTCTGGGAGGTCTGACAGTGTTAGCCAAAGATGGCGCTGGGTGACAACTATTTCCGCCATTGCCTTGCCTTAGGAAATGGCTATTGTCCCCATCATGCGGAGCCCGAGGTCCGAGGCACGGCGGGCCTCCTCAATGGCTTCCGTTACGGTCTCCTCGTCTTTTGTTACCTGGATATCTTGCAGTTTTTCTGCCAGGTACGCTTGCACCATGGTCGATGCATTCATTGCGCGAGCCGCGAGGCCCTGGGCCTTGTAGCACTTCTTGAGTTGTTTCTCCGAAGCGTGGAAGGCCCTGTTGGGTAGCGCTGGTTTCCTCCCCGTGGCTGTGGGGGCCAGGTGAGCCGCCAGAGTCTCCTCTATTAGGGGTGCATTGGCGAGGCCCACTGTCTTCATT
The DNA here is from genome assembly GCA_038048925.1 of Garcialebias charrua. NCBI lineage: Eukaryota > Metazoa > Chordata > Actinopteri > Cyprinodontiformes > Rivulidae > Garcialebias > Garcialebias charrua. The sequence continues at coordinate 9,416 of JBBPBX010037539.1, read as the reverse complement.
CCAGCGACGTCAAGGAGTCGGGATAATGGCAGCATGATAGGACCTCTGGGTTCCGCCCAGGAGCGATTAAGCTCCATGAGGAAGTCCGTAAAATAGGCATTTTCTGCGACGTTGTCGGTTGCTTCGCGTAGAAGTAGCTTCCCGCTAGCCTCTTAGCCTGCTGGCGAGGCGTGGGATCTGGCCACGTGACCTGCAGAGCATCCGCCGCTCTATGACATAGGTCGAACAGAGCAGATACCGACAAGTCCGGTTCCGGAAGGATTTGCGCCAGGTTCTGGGAGGAATCCACGTACAGTTTCTCCTTTGTGACCACATTCGACATCTTGGTCGGACACTTCAGGTGTCGAGTCCTCGGCGGCAACTGAGGAGGCCGACATGTTGTCCTTTCCATCTTGGCCGTTGCATTCCAGGTCCACGTTTTCGAGGTCTGGTTCAGGAGCGAGCACCTTAGTGCGACGTGCGACCTTCAGTGCCACGTTCCTAGCCATGGATTTGGCCAACGCGTCAGCACGTCGTTTCCTCACTACTGCCGACATTTGACGGCAGTGAGAGCAGGAGTCGGGGAATTCCAGCGCTTTCCTCGCGTGCAGAATCCCTAGGCAGACCGGACAGGCCTCGTGGGTGTCCGTCGCCGAGAGGGAGTAGCCGCATCCGCTGGGGCATGGGCACGAGCGAGGACTTGTCGTCCTGGTTTTCCTCCTCCTTGTCCTCCGTTTCCCCTTCTCGGGAGCCATGTCCGACGAGAAGCGTCGAAGTTGTTCTTAGTTTTCTTTTGTTCGAAGCCGTCTTCTCCGTCGCGCACTGCACTAAAACCATAGATATACAATAGGATCTGATGTCGTATATCTCCGTATCCATCATATATACTTATACTTATATTACCAGATATTCCGGAAATTGACCGCAATGATCCTTAAAAAATCCCAAAATCCCAAAATCCGGATACTTATCTTTGGCAGGCCATTGACGAATAACAGCCACATTTATTTTGGATCTGCCTAAAATAAGTATCCAGATTTTGGGATTTTTTTAAGGATCATTGCGGTCCATTTCCGGGAATATCCGAACACAGATCCTTCCGTATATCTATGGTTTTAGTGTTGCTTTCGCTGGTTAGCTTGCTAATGATTAGCAGGAGATCGTGATGTAGTTAGCGCCATCGAGCAAAAAGCTGTGGAAAGAAGAAAACTTCGAAGGTGAGTAGAAAAACGCTGGACTAGCTTTCGCCAGCCCAGCAATGTGCAGGAAAATGTCTCTGTACGCTCAGTATAGGGAGCAGGCTCGCCTCAGTCGAGCGATGCGACAACAGAGAAGTCCCACGAAGTTCAGGTGTTAAGCGAGGTGAAGGGCAAAAAAGAGAAAGATGGAGGGGCGCAAGCCGCTTATGTACCCAGAGGGCGGGATCTCCGGTGCGGCGGTGACGCCCCTAGCCGTAAAGGCGTGAGTATATTCCTTCATGGAACCACAAACTTCCCAAAGCTGCTGCACATCTCTATCAGTTCACTTTCAGTTTTCCTTTGGAAAGTAATAGTTTGGAAAAATTCTGACATTGTTAGAAGTTTGAAGAAAAAATATTGTGCAAAGAAATTACTTATTAGCAATAACAGCAATGGACGACTTTTATAGCCACAACAAATTCTAACAATCTTTTTGCTTCTTCCAGCTAATCCCTTTTTCAGGGATAACAATAGCAAACACATTTGCACGAAGATTTGGCAATTGTTTTTATGCCAGATGCCCTTCCTGATGCAACCACAGAGCACTGAGCTACCATAGCCCTCTGTGTGGAGCAGAGGGCTGCAACTTAGGGTGCCCAGGGGAGCAGATGGTGTGGGGTTAAGGGCCCGGTGTGGGGTTAAGGGTCTTGATCAAGGGCCCAGAGTGGTACAAAAGAGGGGAGAGGCAGGTGTGGGTGTTTAACATTTTCCACCCATATTTTGATTTCAGTCTGGGAGTTAAACCGGCAACCTTCCAATCAATAATATATCAATAATATAAATCTTCTCTCTTCTGTCATTTAAATAAAGCCACAATTTTGAATTAGATTGTTTCCAAATGTTAAACAGTTATAAATACAATTAATTTGTTGGTTCATAATGTAAGAGTGGCACCTACTGCAGCTCCAAGATGGCCGCCAATCATCCACAGCTGACGGTCATCCACCTGACGAGCTCCACCTCTACTTAAGGCTGCAGTCGAGTTCTACTCTTCGCTAAAGCATTTTATGCCACACATGGTATTTATGCCTCTAGCCAGTTTGTGAGTACATTTGAGAGAAACTTACCCTGTGCTTGTTGTGTTCTCAGCCCTCGGATTCTCCTGGTTCCAGCTCTCTGCTCATCGTGCTTTACCCTCCAGCCACTTGCCTTCCTCACTCGCCCTCTGGGACTCCATCTCAAGGATTTTAGGACACTCTGGAATCATCCTCCTCTTTTCATCCGTAAGGAAACAATAAACAAACAAAAGCAAATACCCTGGAAGAACTTTCTGCTCAAACCCATCTGACTGTCTGCTTTTTCATCTTCCAGGAAATCCAGAGGACCCTTGTACATTTGTAAATAGTTATTCCCCACTGTAAATAATAAACACTGTTACTTTTGCACCTTTTTGTCTTGTGTCGTTCTGGGTCTCATTACCAACTGGGTTACCTTTTGAGATCATAACAGTTAATGCTTCAGCCCAAACAAAACCCAGAACGAGACCATGAACGCACAAGCTTCCTCCTCGCAGGCCACAAGCCAGACTTCAGTAGAGGAGATGCTAAAACAAATATTGAGTCAACAACATAAGACCCAAACTGACATGCTAGTACTCGGAGGTATGGTTAACACAATACAGAAGAAACTTGCTATTTTTCCTCCCACAGCTCCTGCTGCCACCTCAGATCCAAGCTCTCCCAGCACCAGTTCAAGCAATATCTCCTTCTCCTCAACAGTTATTGGTTAAACCATCTGAATGGTTATAGTAACGTTTGTATTACATTACTGCCTATAGTCATACTACTGTTTATATTCACTGTTTACATTTATTAACACGGTTTACATTTATTACTACTGCTTTACATTTATTACTACTGTTTACATTTACACTACTTTTATCTACACTACTGCTGATACATATATAGTATTCTCTGACTAGCCTTATCTAAGGATGCCAAATGTGCCTTTTGTGCCTCACTGCATATGCCACTTTGCCTATATCCCTCACCAAAAAGTAGTATATGCAAGTATACTTAAAGTACACTAATTTTAAACTAAAAAAATAAGAGTATACTTTCAGTTTACTTTTTAGGTACTTATCAAAAGTATACTTAGCCAAGTTTATTTTACACAATACTTGACTTATACTAAAAATAAACTAAAAGTCTAAGTATACTTAATCTATACTTCTGTTTAAACTTTTGGCCAAGATATTTTACACAAAGTATTTTCACACTGGTTTATTTTTAGTACTTCTGTTTTAAACGTTTTGTCAGTTTTTTTTATATTGTTGTATATACTGTATATATATATATATATATATATATATATATATATATATATATATATATATATATATATATATATATATAGTATATTGTTATTATTATTATTGAGCATGCATCAGGGTATTATTATTATCATCATTATTATTATCATTATTCAATTTTATTCTGCGTTACTCCAGGCGTACGTGAAACGTGAAGTACTGCTTTCTGCCATTTTTCTGTTTGTGGTCTTCATGCGTTATGATTGGATTGGGGGTAGAACGTGATCATATACGTCCCAACCAATCAACGCCACTCTTGCTTGTCAGGTTGCATGTGAACTTTGTCCTAACCAATCAACGCCACTCTTGTTTATCGGGCGAAGTAGCATGTGATCATATTCAACCAATCAACGCCTCTTGCTTCGCGCGCTTCGTTCAAATGTAGCCATTTCCTTTTCAACTGTTGGACAAGAAGCTGTTGTTGTCTCGGACTCAGCGCTCGTAAAACTTGCTTTTTATTAGACATCGTCTGGTCTGACTCTGGACGACGACTGGACATTCAGTTGGAAGTTGAAGATAATCGGTTATGTTTTGTTTATTTGCTAGCTGTTAGCTCTGTTCACTTGAATGAACAAAACATGCTGTTGCTAAAAGCTAAGCTAACAACGAGCTAAAACGGGTGTGTGTGCTGCTGAGGCAGATAATTTGAGGCAAGTAAAACACTGCAGGTTAGGTTATTCTAGCGTTTAAATAAGCCATATATGCTACGAGTTTTTTTTTTGGCTTAGTTCCTGGATGTTTTTTCAAAGAGACAAGGCCCCGCATCCTCACGCTGTTTGTGTCGCATGTCTGTTAACACACATGCGCTCACTAGCCAGCAGAACAATAACCGCAGCCAGGCTGAAATACTAATTTACTTTAAATACGTATTTCGGCAACATTACTGTTTTTGTAGCTGCTTAAACAAGAGGCTGAGGAGGAACCAAACAGTTCCTGAGCTCCACTTATGTCAGCATTTAACAAGTAAAGAAGAAAATACAACTTTATAACTTGATGTTGATTTATTTTCTCACACTTCACCTGCTTCTCTTTACTGCTGCCAGAAAGGAGAATGATGAAGTGATGTTGTTTAGAAGAAAATGTCTCGCTCACTTTTCTTCATGTTACTGCCACAAGTGCAGCTGTCTGCATGTGCTGCATCACTTGATTGATGTGACAGGAGGAAGAGAGGTGTTTGTGTGAACTCTTCAGAGTGAGCTCTCGTCCATCTTCTCTTCTCCTCCATCCTGTTGGAAGCTGCAGACTATTGACTTCAGCTCACTCACATGTTCTCTTTGATTCAGACTCTGCAGGTTGTCAGAGATCAGCTGTGCCTCTCTGCTCTCAGCTCTTCAATCCAACCCCTCCCATCTGACACAACTGGATCGGACTCAGAACCTAGCCTTGAGAGGTAATTTCTAAGTAGTTTGAGTAAAGCAATTAAGACACTGATTTTTAAAACCAGATGTGGAAATGGAGAATGCCTTGTCTCCTACTTCCTGTTCCTCCTTTATATCTCAGCTCTTCATTGCACAAATGACTAATGTAAATTTTGAATGGTCTCACAACATCCTGTACTGTATAGTGACACACAATTTTTGTTCATTTGCCCCTTGTTTTTTCTTTTTCTTTTACAGAGCTTCCAGCAGTTGTGAAAAAGTCTAAAGATGTGGCGATCGGATCTCAGCGTTGCTTCCATCCACTCAACACCAGCTGTACACTTGTTGCTCCACCCATCTCTGTTCAAGTGTTGTCTGACCCTGATGACATGGTAATTAACTGAATGCATGGATACTATATGTTATTGATCCATTTGGGAATCATTACAATACAATTTATTTCTACATCTTTTGATTGCACACATAAATGATAGATAAGTGATATGATACCCCTTGATGGTATGCAATAAAGCTATAGAAAATAGGCTTAGACATATTCATTGCAAAGATGAATATATACTATAGATTTCCAAATACTGTACTGTAAATGAATGTTTAATCATTATTTGGTTAACAAGATCCATGTGTTTTGCAGGTGCCTGTTGTGCCGGATGTAGAAGTCCAAGGCGAAAGGTGAAGTCTCTACGGACCAGCTCAGCCTTGCTGGTTGGAGATCTTGCAGTGCTCGTCTACGGGAGAGAGTTATTGGCCAATTGAAGTTTGACTGGGAGGCAATCGGGGGCTCATAAAGATGTGGAGTCAAAGCCTTTGGACAACACAAAGCTTGATACTTGGTGAGTATATAATTTAGGACAAAACTCATTCTAAAATACATTCCTAATGTTTTTTCTCGTTTTATGAACAAATTACTGGAATGTTCCATGCTCCTCACGGTTTATGATGCAGATTCTGATACAATCACCTAAAAATGCCATTCACTGATACCATATGGATTAGATTGGATTTGGTTATGTGCTCTATAATAAAAAAACAGTTTACAATCAAAGTTAAATGCAGGTTACGGGTATTATTTGTAGTTGTTAAATCAAAAATATCTTTTTTTTAAAGGTAACCACAATTACTTTTAACATTAGACTTTAATTAGTCATTGTTTTAACTGTAAAACAATGACTATAAAAAATACTGTAGGGTGTTTAGTTTTGTAAATTTTTAAAGTATATTTTAACATGTGTATATTTTAACACATTAAAATATATTTTAAAAATGTACAAAACTAAACCACCCTACAGTATTTTTACAGTTAAAATAAAAGTTTATCAAATAAAGTCAAATGTTTAAAAGTAATTGTGGTTCCCTTTAATAATAAGTTATTGTTTATCACTCGTGAAACCTAGAGACATATTTTAAGGATATATTTGATGTGAGAGTAATTACACTGATGATAGAATAACATAACATTGGAGTAATTTCTGTTTTTTTTGTTTTTTTTTTTTTCAGTCTACACCAAGCCAAAGTTCCCTGACACCACCATGCAAGATGTGCGAAGAGTCATAAGAAGAAGAAAAAAAGCAACATAAACGACTACCGGTGAAGTTTTTTTTTTCTTATCCCCCCCAAAGATGTGAAGATGCCTTCTGAAAAGGAAAGACTTCAGTTTCCAGTTGGAGACACTATTTTTGCTTTGTTTAAGCAAATGCACACATTTTTACATTGTGTTCTGGACTTTATGTTTACACCTTGAAATGCAAATGTGCACCTTTTCCTTTTCAATTTTTAAACTTGGAAGGGATTCATTTTAAATGCTGCTGTTTTGTAAACTGTTTTTGAGCTGCACCTTAATTTTATATAAAAATATTGAAGTTCTCAAGACCTTGTTTTATGACTTTGTAAACACATCTTTCAGAATACTTTAAAAAATAATTTTTAGCATATACAGTAAATAGTATTGTGCAAGTATTGTTAAGCAAACTTACAAGTGTAACATAACAATTACAATGACAACATGGTATTAGTTTTAGAAATTCAAAAATTTAACTTAAATGATAAAATAAACTGTAAACTAGAAGTAAATAACAAGTGCATTGGAAGTATATGAAAAAGTGTACTAGTGGTATACTTTAAGTATACTGTAATAAACTAAAGTATGAACTAGAAGTATATAACAAGTGCATTTGGAGTATAAAGAAAAGTATACTAGTGTTATACTTTAAGTATACTTCAATAAACTAAAATATGAACTTGAAGTACACTGGAAGTCTAATTAAAAGTGTACTACTAGTATACTTTAAGTATACTTCAATAAACTAAAATATGAACTTGAAGTACACTATAAGTACTTTGGAAGTCTAATAAAAAGTGTACTACTAGTATACTTTAAGTATACTAAAATGGGCCAATTTAATCCCAAAAAAGTATATTGTAAGTAAACTGCGAGTATACTTGAATGTACACTTGGAGACATATACTTTATATACTTAAGTATACTTAACAACATATACTTAAAGTATACTTATTTTTGGTAAGGGATACCAACATCAACTACCTCATACATATACTGTGTACATTAACTTATATGCTGCTGTGCCACTCTTTGCAAATGTCAATGCTAGAACCTTCAGTTTATTTTATAGATATACTTTTTATACTTTTTATACTACTATGCAAAAACTCAGGACAGTATTACACTTTTATTATTTCATTTTATGCTTATGTTCATTGGGTGTTTGGTGTTTTAGGGGTGTTTGGTGTTTCAGTGTTGGTGTAAATTTTCATACTTTTATACTATTATGAAAAAACTCAGGACAGTGTTACACTTTTACTATTTTATGCTTATGTTTATTAAATGTTTTAGTGTTTAGTGTTTAGATGGTTACTGTTGCACCGAGGGACTGAGAGAAACGCTATTTCGGTCCTGTGTATGTCCTGTACATATTGCAGTTCTGACAATAAAGTTGACTTTGACTTTTGACTTTTGACTTTGAACTCTTCTCAGGAGACCGAGCGTTGTGTGAAGGTTTCCTCCTACAGTGCAAACTCACCTTCAAAGGAGCTCCTCAACTTTATTCCACGGACATCGCTAAAATAACTTATCCGAACAGTCAACTTTCAGGTAAAGCCCTCCAGTGGGCATCTTCTTACCTCCACAACCATGATTTGGACTTTGTGTCGTTCGACCGGTTTCTGAACGAGTTCCACAGGATTTTTGACCGGCCGTTGCGACAACCCAACGCAGAGAAGCGTTTGTTGGGATTACATCAGGGCAGACGACCCGTCTCCGAACACGCTCTGGACTTCCGCATTCTCGCGGCTCAAACGGAGTGGAACGACAGGGTTGCTTCAAGGTACATTTTTGAACTCTCTCTCTGATTATGTTAAGGACCAGATTGCAGCAAGAGACGAACCTCCTAATTTCGACGCACTAATAAATTTGGCAATCTCCATTGACGAATGCTTCCGGGAACGTCGCCGAGAACGGGACTACAACTACCAGAGACCCAACACTTCCGGTTTCTCCACGTCATCAGGTGGGGAATATAAATTTGGTGCCAAGTCCCAAAGCCCGCTACCGCCGTCTACTGGAACTCAGTTAGCATTACCTGAATCTGAACCAATGCAGATTGGTAGAACTAAATTGACAGAAAATGAAAGAATGAGACGTAGGAATTCCAACTAATGCATGTATTGTGGAAAGGAGGGACATTATATTACTTCATGCCCACTTCTGGGAAACGTAAACGCCCGCCAATAGAATGGAAGTTATGGTGGCAGAGACGGTGACAAACCTTAACATGCTGCTCTGCACAGCCTCTTGCTTCTTCTCGTCCAGGATCTGCTGATAACACGCAAGCCCGCCCAAGATGACTCTTCGAGCCCTCTCAAACCTCTCCCCATCTTCGTCCTGCTTCTCTAACCGGGCCAAGCCGCTGTGGAAGTCCTTGAAGGCCAATGCCAACTCCTGCCGGCTGAAGGTCTTGGGTGGGTTAGGGTTGGCCTGCACCTCTTCCTCAGCCGGGACGTGCCTGTCGAGGAGAAGGAGGTCTTCCACTGACAGGTCCTCTCCTGTTGATCCCAGAAGCTGTTGGACATCATCCACGTCCATCTCGAGCTCCAGTGACCTGCCCATCCTCACAACGTCCTCAATGACATTGTCAACCTCCCTGGAATCGTGTACCTGTTGAACAAGCTGTGGACACACCTTCTTCCACACGCCGCTCATGTTGTTCTGAGTCACACGATTCCAGGAGTGATCAATGTTCAGCACAGCATCGTGGATGTTGTATGTTCTCCAGAAGTCTTTGAGGCTGACACCTGGAGTCATTCCGGTTGCCTCCAAAGCGTTACGAATGACCCTCTGGAGATAGTACGCCTTAAACGTACTTATCACCCCTTGGTCCATCGGCTGGATCAGCGAGGTGGTGTTAGGAGGCAGGTACACCACCTGCACAGCCGTGTTAATGTCGGTGAGATCAGGGGGGTGTCCTGGAGCGTTGTCCAACACCAGCAGGACTT
>JBBPBX010037538.1:0-30872 GCA_038048925.1 Garcialebias charrua | reverse complement strand
AATCTAGAGTTTCCAGAGTTTCAGAGTGGAACATGTGAAAGTAATTTTTCCAGGTCTTCCTAGGTTTCCATGGCTGCTGGAACCCCTGTCTGCAGCCGTCCAAGGCCGCAGACTTCACGGTCACGCTGCTTCGTTTCTAAACGTAACGAGGTTCAGCGGCGGACCGATCGGCGTTCTGGACGGGAGAGAGGACGCACGACGAGGGTCGAGACATCTTGGTGCTTCTAACTCTCTGGGTCACACGTGATGCGCTCCAGAAAACTCTGTTCTCATGAAGCGGAACCATAGAAACACACGTGACATCTCTGTCATGCAAATGAACATTAATCAGAGGATCTGATGAACACACGACCCTCATCAATGAATAAAATGAGATTTTACCTCGGAGCTGAAGCAGAAACATCAGAGTTAACTCCACAACGGTCATTTTGTCTCATTCTGTCTGAACTTTGTGACACTTCATTTTCTGCACCTCTCAAGACGTTTCTTCTTTTTGGATGACGTAATCCATAAAAAAACAACTTTCCTTAAAAAAACAGGACCTTCCAGGTTTACGTCATATCTGTATTTCTCATCTAAACTGAAAACAAATGTTTCTACAAGAAGAAACTGTGGTTGTTTCAAGCTGAACGTGAAAACAAACCATGAGAAATAATTTAGTTTTACACAAAACTCTTTTTTATCCTCAAAGTGACAGCGTCTAAAACAGGAAGTGTTGAAATGTTCCGTGTTCACATGATGGACGGTTTCTGTCTCACTGGTCCAGTCCTGTCTCACTGGTCCAGTCCTGTCTCACTGGTCCAGTCCTGTCTCACTGGTCCAGTCCTGTCTCACTGGTCCAGTCCTGTCTCACTGGTCCAGTCCTGTCTCACTGGTCCAGCCCTGTCTCACTGGTCCAGTCCTGTCTCACTGGTCCAGTCCTGTCTCACTGGTCCAGCCCTGTCTCACTGGTCCAGCCCTGTCTCACTGGTCCAGTCCTGTCTCACTGGTCCAGCCCTGTCTCACTGGTCCAGCCCTGTCTCACTGGTCCAGCCCTGTCTCACTGGTCCAGCCCTGTCTCACTGGTCCAGCCCTGTCTCACTGGTCCAGTCCTGTCTCACTGGTCCAGTCCTGTCTCACTGGTCCAGTCCTGTCTCACTGGTCCAGCCCTGTCTCACTGGTCCAGCCCTGTCTCACTGGTCCAGTCCTGTCTCACTGGTCCAGCCCTGTCTCACTGGTCCAGCCCTGTCTCACTGGTCCAGCCCTGTCTCACTGGTCCAGCCCTGTCTCACTGGTCCAGTCCTGTCTCACTGGTCCAGTCCTGTCTCACTGGTCCAGCCCTGTCTCACTGGTCCAGTCCTGTCTCACTGGTCCAGCCCTGTCTCACTGGTCCAGCCCTGTCTCACTGGTCCAGCCCTGTCTCACTGGTCCAGTCCTGTCTCACTGGTCCAGCCCTGTCTCACTGGTCCAGCCCTGTCTCACTGGTCCAGCCCTGTCTCACTGGTCCAGTCCTGTCTCACTGGTCCAGTCCTGTCTCACTGGTCCAGTCCTGTCTCACTGGTCCAGTCCTGTCTCACTGGTCCAGTCCTGTCTCACTGGTCCAGTCCTGTCTCACTGGTCCAGTCCTGTCTCACTGGTCCAGTCCTGTCTCACTGGTCCAGCCCTGTCTCACTGGTCCAGTCCTGTCTCACTGGTCCAGTCCTGTCTCACTGGTCCAGTCCTGTCTCACTGGTCCAGTCCTGTCTCACTGGTCCAGCCCTGTCTCACTGGTCCAGTCCTGTCTCACTGGTCCAGCCCTGTCTCACTGGTCCAGCCCTGTCTCACTGGTCCAGTCCTGTCTCACTGGTCCAGTCCTGTCTCACTGGTCCAGCCCTGTCTCACTGGTCCAGTCCTGTCTCACTGGTCCAGTCCTGTCTCACTGGTCCAGTCCTGTCTCACTGGTCCAGTCCTGTCTCACTGGTCCAGTCCTGTCTCACTGGTCCAGTCCTGTCTCACTGGTCCAGCCCTGTCTCACTGGTCCAGTCCTGTCTCACTGGTCCAGTCCTGTCTCACTGGTCCAGCCCTGTCTCACTGGTCCAGTCCTGTCTCACTGGTCCAGCCCTGTCTCACTGGTCCAGCCCTGTCTCACTGGTCCAGTCCTGTCTCACTGGTCCAGTCCTGTCTCACTGGTCCAGCCCTGTCTCACTGGTCCAGTCCTGTCTCACTGGTCCAGTCCTGTCTCACTGGTCCAGTCCTGTCTCACTGGTCCAGCCCTGTCTCACTGGTCCAGCCCTGTCTCACTGGTCCAGCCCTGTCTCACTGGTCCAGCCCTGTCTCACTGGTCCAGTCCTGTCTCACTGGTCCAGTCCTGTCTCACTGGTCCAGTCCTGTCTCACTGGTCCAGTCCTGTCTCACTGGTCCAGTCCTGTCTCACTGGTCCAGCCCTGTCTCACTGGTCCAGCCCTGTCTCACTGGTCCAGCCCTGTCTCACTGGTCCAGCCCTGTCTCACTGGTCCAGTCCTGTCTCACTGGTCCAGTCCTGTCTCACTGGTCCAGCCCTGTCTCACTGGTCCAGCCCTGTCTCACTGGTCCAGTCCTGTCTCACTGGTCCAGCCCTGTCTCACTGGTCCAGCCCTGTCTCACTGGTCCAGTCCTGTCTCACTGGTCCAGTCCTGTCTCACTGGTCCAGCCCTGTCTCACTGGTCCAGCCCTGTCTCACTGGTCCAGCCCTGTCTCACTGGTCCAGCCCTGTCTCACTGGTCCAGTCCTGTCTCACTGGTCCAGTCCTGTCTCACTGGTCCAGTCCTGTCTCACTGGTCCAGTCCTGTCTCACTGGTCCAGTCCTGTCTCACTGGTCCAGTCCTGTCTCACTGGTCCAGTCCTGTCTCACTGGTCCAGCCCTGTCTCACTGGTCCAGTCCTGTCTCACTGGTCCAGCCCTGTCTCACTGGTCCAGTCCTGTCTCACTGGTCCAGTCCTGTCTCACTGGTCCAGTCCTGTCTCACTGGTCCAGTCCTGTCTCACTGGTCCAGTCCTGTCTCACTGGTCCAGCCCTGTCTCACTGGTCCAGTCCTGTCTCACTGGTCCAGCCCTGTCTCACTGGTCCAGCCCTGTCTCACTGGTCCAGTCCTGTCTCACTGGTCCAGCCCTGTCTCACTGGTCCAGTCCTGTCTCACTGGTCCAGTCCTGTCTCACTGGTCCAGTCCTGTCTCACTGGTCCAGCCCTGTCTCACTGGTCCAGTCCCTGTCTCACTGGTCCAGTCCTGTCTCACTGGTCCAGCCCTGTCTCACTGGTCCAGCCCTGTCTCACTGGTCCAGCCCTGTCTCACTGGTCCAGTCCTGTCTCACTGGTCCAGCCCTGTCTCACTGGTCCAGTCCTGTCTCACTGGTCCAGTCCTGTCTCACTGGTCCAGTCCTGTCTCACTGGTCCAGTCCTGTCTCACTGGTCCAGTCCTGTCTCACTGGTCCAGCCCTGTCTCACTGGTCCAGTCCTGTCTCACTGGTCCAGCCCTGTCTCACTGGTCCAGCCCTGTCTCACTGGTCCAGTCCTGTCTCACTGGTCCAGCCCTGTCTCACTGGTCCAGCCCTGTCTCACTGGTCCAGCCCTGTCTCACTGGTCCAGTCCTGTCTCACTGGTCCAGTCCTGTCTCACTGGTCCAGTCCTGTCTCACTGGTCCAGCCCTGTCTCACTGGTCCAGCCCTGTCTCACTGGTCCAGTCCTGTCTCACTGGTCCAGTCCTGTCTCACTGGTCCAGCCCTGTCTCACTGGTCCAGTCCTGTCTCACTGGTCCAGCCCTGTCTCACTGGTCCAGTCCTGTCTCACTGGTCCAGCCCTGTCTCACTGGTCCAGCCCTGTCTCACTGGTCCAGCCCTGTCTCACTGGTCCAGCCCTGTCTCACTGGTCCAGCCCTGTCTCACTGGTCCAGTCCTGTCTCACTGGTCCAGCCCTGTCTCACTGGTCCAGCCCTGTCTCACTGGTCCAGCCCTGTCTCACTGGTCCAGCCCTGTCTCACTGGTCCAGTCCTGTCTCACTGGTCCAGCCCTGTCTCACTGGTCCAGCCCTGTCTCACTGGTCCAGCCCTGTCTCACTGGTCCAGTCCTGTCTCACTGGTCCAGCCCTGTCTCACTGGTCCAGTCCTGTCTCACTGGTCCAGCCCTGTCTCACTGGTCCAGCCCTGTCTCACTGGTCCAGCCCTGTCTCACTGGTCCAGCCCTGTCTCACTGGTCCAGTCCTGTCTCACTGGTCCAGCCCTGTCTCACTGGTCCAGCCCTGTCTCACTGGTCCAGTCCTGTCTCACTGGTCCAGTCCTGTCTCACTGGTCCAGCCCTGTCTCACTGGTCCAGTCCTGTCTCACTGGTCCAGTCCTGTCTCAGTGCTCCAGCCCTGTCTTACTGGTCCAGTCCTGTCTCACTGGTCCAGCCCTGTCTCACTGGTCCAGTCCTGTCTCACTGGTCCAGTCCTGTCTCACTGGTCCAGCCCTGTCTCACTGGTCCAGCCCTGTCTCACTGGTCCAGCCCTGTCTCACTGGTCCAGCCCTGTCTCACTGGTCCAGTCCTGTCTCACTGGTCCAGTCCTGTCTCACTGGTCCAGCCCTGTCTCACTGGTCCAGCCCTGTCTCACTGGTCCAGTCCTGTCTCACTGGTCCAGTCCTGTCTCACTGGTCCAGTCCTGTCTCACTGGTCCAGTCCTGTCTCACTGGTCCAGTCCTGTCTCACTGGTCCAGCCCTGTCTCACTGGTCCAGTCCTGTCTCACTGGTCCAGCCCTGTCTCACTGGTCCAGTCCTGTCTCACTGGTCCAGTCCTGTCTCACTGGTCCAGTCCTGTCTCACTGGTCCAGTCCTGTCTCACTGGTCCAGTCCTGTCTCACTGGTCCAGTCCTGTCTCACTGGTCCAGCCCTGTCTCACTGGTCCAGCCCTGTCTCACTGGTCCAGCCCTGTCTCACTGGTCCAGCCCTGTCTCACTGGTCCAGTCCTGTCTCACTGGTCCAGCCCTGTCTCACTGGTCCAGCCCTGTCTCACTGGTCCAGCCCTGTCTCACTGGTCCAGTCCTGTCTCACTGGTCCAGCCCTGTCTCACTGGTCCAGCCCTGTCTCACTGGTCCAGCCCTGTCTCACTGGTCCAGCCCTGTCTCACTGGTCCAGTCCTGTCTCACTGGTCCAGTCCTGTCTCACTGGTCCAGCCCTGTCTCACTGGTCCAGTCCTGTCTCACTGGTCCAGTCCTGTCTCATCACTGGTCCAGTCCTGTCTCACTGGTCCAGCCCTGTCTCACTGGTCCAGTCCTGTCTCACTGGTCCAGTCCTGTCTCACTGGTCCAGCCCTGTCTCACTGGTCCAGCCCTGTCTCACTGGTCCAGTCCTGTCTCACTGGTCCAGTCCTGTCTCACTGGTCCAGCCCTGTCTCACTGGTCCAGCCCTGTCTCACTGGTCCAGTCCTGTCTCACTGGTCCAGTCCTGTCTCACTGGTCCAGCCCTGTCTCACTGGTCCAGCCCTGTCTCACTGGTCCAGTCCTGTCTCACTGGTCCAGTCCTGTCTCACTGGTCCAGCCCTGTCTCACTGGTCCAGCCCTGTCTCACTGGTCCAGTCCTGTCTCACTGGTCCAGCCCTGTCTCACTGGTCCAGTCCTGTCTCACTGGTCCAGTCCTGTCTCACTGGTCCAGTCCTGTCTCACTGGTCCAGTCCTGTCTCACTGGTCCAGTCCTGTCTCACTGGTCCAGCCCTGTCTCACTGGTCCAGCCCTGTCTCACTGGTCCAGTCCTGTCTCACTGGTCCAGTCCTGTCTCACTGGTCCAGCCCTGTCTCACTGGTCCAGTCCTGTCTCACTGGTCCAGCCCTGTCTCACTGGTCCAGTCCTGTCTCACTGGTCCAGTCCTGTCTCACTGGTCCAGTCCTGTCTCACTGGTCCAGCCCTGTCTCACTGGTCCAGCCCTGTCTCACTGGTCCAGTCCTGTCTCACTGGTCCAGTCCTGTCTCACTGGTCCAGTCCTGTCTCACTGGTCCAGCCCTGTCTCACTGGTCCAGTCCTGTCTCACTGGTCCAGCCCTGTCTCACTGGTCCAGTCCTGTCTCACTGGTCCAGTCCTGTCTCACTGGTCCAGCCCTGTCTCACTGGTCCAGCCCTGTCTCACTGGTCCAGTCCTGTCTCACTGGTCCAGTCCTGTCTCACTGGTCCAGTCCTGTCTCACTGGTCCAGCCCTGTCTCACTGGTCCAGTCCTGTCTCACTGGTCCAGTCCTGTCTCACTGGTCCAGTCCTGTCTCACTGGTCCAGCCCTGTCTCACTGGTCCAGCCCTGTCTCACTGGTCCAGTCCTGTCTCACTGGTCCAGTCCTGTCTCACTGGTCCAGTCCTGTCTCACTGGTCCAGTCCTGTCTCACTGGTCCAGTCCTGTCTCACTGGTCCAGCCCTGTCTCACTGGTCCAGTCCTGTCTCACTGGTCCAGTCCTGTCTCACTGGTCCAGTCCTGTCTCACTGGTCCAGTCCTGTCTCACTGGTCCAGTCCTGTCTCACTGGTCCAGTCCTGTCTCACTGGTCCAGTCCTGTCTCACTGGTCCAGTCCTGTCTCACTGGTCCAGTCCTGTCTCACTGGTCCAGTCCTGTCTCACTGGTCCAGTCCTGTCTCACTGGTCCAGTCCTGTCTCACTGGTCCAGTCCTGTCTCACTGGTCCAGTCCTGTCTCACTGGTCCAGCCCTGTCTCACTGGTCCAGCCCTGTCTCACTGGTCCAGCCCTGTCTCACTGGTCCAGCCCTGTCTCACTGGTCCAGCCCTGTCTCACTGGTCCAGCCCTGTCTCACTGGTCCAGCCCTGTCTCACTGGTCCAGCCCTGTCTCACTGGTCCAGCCCTGTCTCACTGGTCCAGTCCTGTCTCACTGGTCCAGTCCTGTCTCACTGGTCCAGCCCTGTCTCACTGGTCCAGTCCTGTCTCACTGGTCCAGTCCTGTCTCACTGGTCCAGCCCTGTCTCACTGGTCCAGTCCTGTCTCACTGGTCCAGTCCTGTCTCACTGGTCCAGTCCTGTCTCACTGGTCCAGTCCTGTCTCACTGGTCCAGTCCTGTCTCACTGGTCCAGTCCTGTCTCACTGGTCCAGCCCTGTCTCACTGGTCCAGCCCTGTCTCACTGGTCCAGTCCTGTCTCACTGGTCCAGTCCTGTCTCACTGGTCCAGTCCTGTCTCACTGGTCCAGTCCTGTCTCACTGGTCCAGTCCTGTCTCACTGGTCCAGTCCTGTCTCACTGGTCCAGTCCTGTCTCACTGGTCCAGTCCTGTCTCACTGGTCCAGCCCTGTCTCACTGGTCCAGTCCTGTCTCACTGGTCCAGCCCTGTCTCACTGGTCCAGTCCTGTCTCACTGGTCCAGTCCTGTCTCACTGGTCCAGCCCTGTCTCACTGGTCCAGTCCTGTCTCACTGGTCCAGTCCTGTCTCACTGGTCCAGCCCTGTCTCACTGGTCCAGCCCTGTCTCACTGGTCCAGCCCTGTCTCACTGGTCCAGCCCTGTCTCACTGGTCCAGCCCTGTCTCACTGGTCCAGCCCTGTCTCACTGGTCCAGCCCTGTCTCACTGGTCCAGCCCTGTCTCACTGGTCCAGCCCTGTCTCACTGGTCCAGTCCTGTCTCACTGGTCCAGTCCTGTCTCACTGGTCCAGCCCTGTCTCACTGGTCCAGTCCTGTCTCACTGGTCCAGTCCTGTCTCACTGGTCCAGTCCTGTCTCACTGGTCCAGCCCTGTCTCACTGGTCCAGTCCTGTCTCACTGGTCCAGCCCTGTCTCACTGGTCCAGCCCTGTCTCACTGGTCCAGCCCTGTCTCACTGGTCCAGTCCTGTCTCACTGGTCCAGTCCTGTCTCACTGGTCCAGTCCTGTCTCACTGGTCCAGCCCTGTCTCACTGGTCCAGCCCTGTCTCACTGGTCCAGTCCTGTCTCACTGGTCCAGCCCTGTCTCACTGGTCCAGTCCTGTCTCACTGGTCCAGCCCTGTCTCACTGGTCCAGCCCTGTCTCACTGGTCCAGCCCTGTCTCACTGGTCCAGCCCTGTCTCACTGGTCCAGCCCTGTCTCACTGGTCCAGTCCTGTCTCACTGGTCCAGTCCTGTCTCACTGGTCCAGCCCTGTCTCACTGGTCCAGTCCTGTCTCACTGGTCCAGCCCTGTCTCACTGGTCCAGCCCTGTCTCACTGGTCCAGCCCTGTCTCACTGGTCCAGCCCTGTCTCACTGCTCCAGCCCTGTCTCACTGCTCCAGCCCTGTCTCACTGCTCCAGCCCTGTCTCACCTGTGTTTCATGTACAGGTGCCATCACGTCACCATTGTTAGTATCTGCACATATTCAGCTCCTTGGTGTCTTGTCAGTGTCTCTGGATTGTCCTTAAAGTAACTTAGCTGCTCCGTCAGTGTTTTGTTTGTTTGTTTAGCAAATAAACTATTTATTTATTTTACCGGAGTCTCTTGTTGTCTTCCTGCATGTGGGTTCAAACCCGTGCAGCAGATCACGAGACATTAAACGTGTCGCCCTCGTTGTTTTCTTCTGCAGAAACTGTTCAACTAAACTTGTTGTCAGACAAACAAAGAGCAGGAAGTGGGTCTGAAGTCCAGCTGATCCTGGTTCAGTGTGCCGGGTCTGAGATGACCCCTGACCTCAGGAAGTGGGTCTGAAGTCCAGCTGATCCTGGTTCAGTGTGCCGGCTCTGAGATAATAATAATAATAATAATAATGAATTCAATTTATAACGCACTTTTCATTAATGAAAATCTCAAAGTGCTACAAGGAGCAACAGAATTAAATGACAATAAAACAGACAATAAAACAAATAATAAAACATTTAAAATCAATAACAATATCAGCTAAGATCAAAAGTAGAATCATGAGGAGGTAGAGTATGCTCGGTCGAAAAGAAAGGTCTTCAAGTCGCTCTTAAAGTCAACCACAGACTGTGGGGCTCTTAGACAGTCAGGAAGAGAGTTCCACAGGCGGGGGGCAGCCACACTGAAAGCCCGGTCTCCCATGGTCCTTAATTTGGTTCTCGGAATGTGAAGGAGATTGCTGTTCTGTGACCGCAGCGAACGGGTGGATGAGTATGGAACAAGAATGTCCTTTAGATAATCTGGTGAAGTTCCGTGTAAGCATTGATGTGTAATGAGAGCAGTTTTGTACTGAATTCTGTAGGCAACAGGAAGCCAATGAAGGTTATGGAGAATTGGCGTAATATGTTCAAATTTACGAACTCTCAACAAGATCCTTGCTGCACTGTTTTGAATATATTGAAGTTTCTGAAGGTTTTTGCCAGGGATTCCAATAAACAGGGAGTTGCAGTAGTCGAGCCTGGAGGAGACAAAAGCATGGACGAGCTTCTCAGCATCGGAAAAAGTTAGGGATGGGCGAAGTCTGGAGATGTTTCGAAGATGGAAGAAGCAAGTTTTAAACAGATGCTTAATGTGATTTTCAAATGTAAGATTGGAGTCCATTTTTATTCCAAGATTAGTAACAGAGGTGGAGAGGGGGATGTCTTGTCCAGAAAAGGAAAGTGTTGTTATAGTAGATGTCTGTACCTGGTGAGGGGTGCCAATCAGTATGGCCTCGGTCTTGGAGCAGTTTAATTGAAGAAAGTTCTGATTCATCCATGCCCTAATTGCCTCCAGGCAGGCAGAGAGGGCAGTGAGTGAAGATGGAGATGACAAGGTGGAAGATGAGGATGCTCCAGTCCTGATGTAAAGCTGTGTATCGTCGGCATAACAGTGAAAAGAAATGTTGAACTGATTAATAATTTGACCTAAAGGCAGCATGTAAAGGGAAAACAGCAGGGGCCCCAGAACCGACCCCTGAGGGACACCACAGGAGACACAAACTGTCTGGGACGTGGCGTTGCCAAGACTAACACATTCCAGCCTATTGGAGAGGAAAGATTTGAACCAGTCCAGGACTGTGTCGCAGAGACCGACCTCCACATGAAGACGGTGGAGGAGGATATTATGGTCCACAGTGTCGAAGGCTGCAGTGAGGTCAAGGAGGACAAGGATGGAGGGAGAGCCAGTGTCAGCAGCCAAGAGGACATCATTGGTAACCCTCAGCAATGCAGTCTCTGTACTGTGAGCTGCCCTAAATCCAGACTGGAACTTCTCATACAGGGAGTGTTGTTGTAGGTGGTCCTGCAGCTGAGCAGCAACAGCTTTTTCCAGCACTTTAGACAGAAAAGGGAGGTGTGAAATTGGGCGGTAATTAGAAAAAATGTCGGGATCCAAATTAGATTTTTTCAGAAGAGGCCTAATGATGGCGGTTTTTAGAGGCAGTGGAACATGACCAGATTGTAGAGACTGATTTATTATTTGAGTGATAAGTGGGCCTATTGCAGAATGATTGGTTTTTATGAGAGAAGAGGGGAAAGGATCCAGGGCGCAGGATGAAGGCTTCATTTTCTTGATGATGGCCTCCACCTCACTCTGAACAACTTCGTCAAAGCTGTTTAGGGTCCCAGAATGCAGACGGGTGGGTGGCACACTGAGAACGGGGAGGTTGTGGAGCTGAGATCTGATAGTGTCAACTTTGGTTTTAAAAGATGAAAGAAACAGGTCACATTTTTGAGCAGAGTCCTCAAGAGTTTGCTTAATGGGATTAAGCAGACGAGTGATTGTGGAGAAGAGCTGTTTGGAGTTTCCAGGGCAGGTGTTGATGATGTTAGAATAATATTTGGAGCGTGCTTCTTTAAGAGAATAGGCGTATGCTTTTTGATGTTCTTTATATGCCTGCTTATGCACAGACAGACCAGATGATTTTACACGTCTCTCAATAGCACGGCCAGTTGCCTTCATCTTGAGATGACCCCTGACCTTAGGAAGTGGGTCTGAAGTCCAACTGATCCTGGTTCAGTGTGCCGGCTCTGAGATGACCCCTGACCTTAGGAAGTGGGTCTGAAGTCCAACTGATCCTGGTTCAGTGTGCCGGGTCTGAGATGACCCCTGACCTCAGGAAGTGGGTCTGAAGTCCAGCTGATCCTGGTTCAGTGTGCCGGCTCTGAGATGACCCCTGACCTCAGGAAGTGGGTCTGAAGTCCAGCTGATCCTGGTTCAGTGTGCCGGCTCTGAGATGACCCCTGACCTCAGGAAGTGGGTCTGAAGTCCAACTGATCCTGGTTCAGTGTGCCGGGTCTGAGATGACCCCTGACCTCAGGAAGTGGGTCTGAAGTCCAGCTGATCCTGGTTCAGTGTGCCGGGTCTGAGATGACCCCTGACCTCAGGAAGTGGGTCTGAAGTCCAGCTGATCCTGGTTCAGTGTGCCGGGTCTGAGATGACCCCTGACCTCAGGAAGTGGGTCTGAAGTCCAGCTGATCCTGGTTCAGTGTGCCGGGTCTGAGATGACCCCTGACCTCAGGAAGTGGGTCTGAAGTCCAGCTGATCCTGGTTCAGTGTGCCGGCTCTGAGATGACCCCTGACCTCAGGAAGTGGGTCTGAAGTCCAGCTGATCCTGGTTCAGTGTGCCGGCTCTGAGATGACCCCTGACCTCAGGAAGTGGGTCTGAAGTCCAGCTGATCCTGGTTCAGTGTGCCGGGTCTGAGATGACCCCTGACCTCAGGAAGTGGGTCTGAAGTCCAGCTGATCCTGGTTCAGTGTGCCGGGTCTGAGATGACCCCTGACCTCAGGAAGTGGGTCTGAAGTCCAACTGAACCTGGTTCAGTGTGCCGGGTCTGAGATGACCCCTGACCTCAGGAAGTGGGTCTGAAGTCCAACTGAACCTGGTTCAGTGTGCCGGGTCTGAGATGACCCCTGACCTCAGGAAGTGGGTCTGAAGTCCAGCTGATCCTGGTTCAGTGTGCCGGGTCTGAGATGACCCCTGACCTCAGGAAGTGGGTCTGAAGTCCAGCTGATCCTGGTTCAGTGTGCCGGGTCTGAGATGACCCCTGACCTCAGGAAGTGGGTCTGAAGTCCAGCTGATCCTGGTTCAGTGTGCCGGGTCTGAGATGACCCCTGACCTCAGGAAGTGGGTCTGAAGTCCAGCTGATCCTGGTTCAGTGTGCCGGGTCTGAGATGACCCCTGACCTCAGGAAGTGGGTCTGAAGTCCAGCTGATCCTGGTTCAGTGTGCCGGGTCTGAGATGACCCCTGACCTCAGGAAGTGGGTCTGAAGTCCAACTGAATCTGGTTCAGTGTGCCGGGTCTGAGATGACCCCTGACCTCAGGAAGTGGGTCTGAAGTCCAACTGAATCTGGTTCAGTGTGCCGGGTCTGAGATGACCCCTGACCTCAGGAAGTGGGTCTGAAGTCCAACTGATCCTGGTTCAGTGTGCCGGGTCTGAGATGACCCCTGACCTCAGGAAGTGGGTCTGAAGTCCAACTGATCCTGGTTCAGTGTGCCGGGTCTGAGATGACCCCTGACCTCAGGAAGTGGGTCTGAAGTCCAGCTGATCCTGGTTCAGTGTGCCGGGTCTGAGATGACCCCTGACCTCAGGAAGTGGGTCTGAAGTCCAACTGATCCTGGTTCAGTGTGCCGGGTCTGAGATGACCCCTGACCTCAGGAAGTGGGTCTGAAGTCCAACTGAATCTGGTTCAGTGTGCCGGGTCTGAGATGACCCCTGACCTCAGGAAGTGGGTCTGAAGTCCAGCTGATCCTGGTTCAGTGTGCCGGGTCTGAGATGACCCCTGACCTCAGGAAGTGGGTCTGAAGTCCAACTGAATCTGGTTCAGTGTGCCGGGTCTGAGATGACCCCTGACCTCAGGAAGTGGGTCTGAAGTCCAACTGAATCTGGTTCAGTGTGCCGGGTCTGAGATGACCCCTGACCTCAGGAAGTGGGTCTGAAGTCCAACTGAATCTGGTTCAGTGTGCCGGGTCTGAGATGACCCCTGACCTCAGGAAGTGGGTCTGAAGTCCAACTGATCCTGGTTCAGTGTGCCGGGTCTGAGATGACCCCTGACCTCAGGAAGTGGGTCTGAAGTCCAGCTGATCCTGGTTCAGTGTGCCGGCTCTGAGATGACCCCTGACCTCAGGAAGTGGGTCTGAAGTCCAACTGATCCTGGTTCAGTGTGCCGGGTCTGAGATGACCCCTGACCTCAGGAAGTGGGTCTGAAGTCCAACTGATCCTGGTTCAGTGTGCCGGGTCTGAGATGACCCCTGACCTCAGGAAGTGGGTCTGAAGTCCAACTGAATCTGGTTCAGTGTGCCGGGTCTGAGATGACCCCTGACCTCAGGAAGTGGGTCTGAAGTCCAACTGAATCTGGTTCAGTGTGCCGGGTCTGAGATGACCCCTGACCTCAGGAAGTGGGTCTGAAGTCCAACTGAATCTGGTTCAGTGTGCCGGGTCTGAGATGACCCCTGACCTCAGGAAGTGGGTCTGAAGTCCAGCTGATCCTGGTTCAGTGTGCCGCGTCTGAGATGACCCCTGACCTCAGGAAGTGGGTCTGAAGTCCAACTGAACCTGGTTCAGTGTGCCGGGTCTGAGATGACCCCTGACCTCAGTTTGTTTCTCTGCAGACCGTCTCATGCAGAACCTCAATGAACCCAAATCCAGGCACCACGGGCCCAACACATTCACATTCAGGGTCGCAGTCCTCCTCCAGTCGTTTGGTCCGTTACATCTGCTTGTTCTCCACTTTTATTTACAAGTTTTAATGTTTAATTCAATTTCAAAATTTTATTCACAAAAAAAAATATATATATACACAAAACCATATCAACCCAGTCTTTTGATTTCTTGTCTGAAAATGTTTTAACTACATTCATTATTTATTCCTTGTCAATTTCCTTAAGATAAATACTATTTACACAGCTAACGATTGAATGATTCACTGTATTATTTACCTTTGGTATCTTATCTGCAAGGCTTGATCCAACATTCACGAAGTATTGATTAAATCCGGTTGCAATGTCATTGTCATCATGAATTTCATCATTATCCTTTACAAAATGTTGTGAAATACCTGTCTTTGACCTATGATTCTTTAAAACATAATTCATTACTCGCCATGTAGCCTTCATATCACCATTACTGTTATTTAATGAACCACTATAATATTCATTTTTGTGTTTCCTTATAATCCCTACTAATTTATTTTTATACCTCTTATGTTTTTCTTCAGATTCTTGTGTTCTTGATTTCAGAAAGCATGAATATAAATACTTTATTTTTTTGCAAGCATTTCTCAATCCCTTAGTCATCCATGGTTGGTCAACAGTTTTTCCTAGTAAAATTTATTTGCATACAATTTTTTTCATAAAGAGTTTCTAGAATATTCATAAACTCATTATATGATGAGTTCACATCATCAACATACACGTTTTCCCAAGTTTGTTTATCTAAATCTTCCTTTAATCTTTCCAACGCTTTTTTGGATGTGTTTATTATTTTTGTCTTCCTTTTTACTGCTTTTATGGTATTTTGATCATTTCTATAGATTGTAAAAATCGGTAAGTGATCACTTAGGTCAGAAATAAGAATACCTCCCATCACATCCCCATTTATTATATTTGTCAAAAAGTTATCAATTACTGTGGCACTATTACTTGTAATTCTTGTAGGCTTGGATATTAACGGATAAAGATTCAAGCTATACATTGAATTTATGAATGTACTGACGTCATTTTCATCCGTTGTATTTCCTATATCAATATTTAAAGTCTCCACATAAAAAGATTTTCTTATTAAAGTTATTTTCCAATAGCTCCATGATCTTATCAGTAAATATTTCTATCTTTGAGTTTGGTGATCTGTATGCACAACTCACTATAACATTCTTATCCTTTTTGCATATTAGCTCTATTGTTACCATTTCCATTACATTATCAACAGTTATTGACATTTCACTAAAGTAATCATTTTACATTTTATTTCATTTTTAACAAATAGAGCAACTCCACCACCCCTTCCACTCTTTCTGTTCATATAATACAATTCATACCCATCAAAATTAATACTCATATTTACATCACTGAGCCATGTCTCCGAGAGTGCTATTTTATCAAATGTTCTATTTAATTGTTTTAAGTAGTCTATTATTTTTATTATGTTTGCATTTATGCTTCTACTGTTAAAGTGAATAATGGAAAGATCACCATTTGTAATGTTGATATCATTAAATTGATCTTCATTGTAATATTTACAGTCTTTAAATTGTAATATTTACAGTCTTTAAATTGTAATATTTACAGTCTTTAATAACAAAATGTCCTCAGTGATGCCTGGAGTCAGAAGGACTGCAGAGCAGCTGAAACTGTTTGATATGAACTCGTCGGCCTCCTCGTGCATGTATCGTGATGTCATCAGTTTTTTTTTTACAACTTTCACACTGAGTCCCGTCCAGGATACAGTGCGAGATATGTTTTTTAATACCTTCCCTTCCCGTGTTTCTCTTTTCCTATCTAAATATAAAAGGCAGCGCCTCCCACAGGGCTGCAGCCTCAGACACCTCCGTCCCGCCATGTCAGTTTGTTTGTGTTTTACTCGGACAAGCTGCACTGAAATGTAATTTTGTTTATTGATTATTTATGGATTATTAAGCATGCATCAGGGTAATTTTGTTGTGCTTCAGTGCAATGACATTAAAGCTGATTCTGATTCTGTTCAACAAGCAGGAAGAAGGCGTGAACATATCTAGACCACAATGCATTGCAAAACACTGACCTTGACCATGAGCAGCTGTAAAAGTTGACTTCGGAGTTGCACCTGCAGCCACTTGTGCCTGGCTATAAGGTGTGCAGGTGAACTGGAGGCGGCGTGTTTGCTTTCATTTCACCTTCATTTAACCAGACATGAACACTAAGCACAGATTGTTGTTCACAGAGCTGACCTGGCAACATGAACACGTTCTTGTGCAAACAAAACGACAGGCGTCAGTAACAAATGATGGATGGTTTTGGACAACGGTCCTTTAACAACGCGTGGAGCCGGTTTCTGTGGATTCCACAGAGAGCGGTTTGAAACATGAGCCATGTCTTTTTCTAAAAGAGCGATGGTGTCGGCAGGCCTCAGATGAGACAAAACGTTTTGCCTGAGGACTTCCTTCAAATTAAAAGCTGGAGGAATGCATATCGCCCGCCACCTTCAGGGTGACTCTCAGCTACAACCACTGACTGTCTGTTAGCCGTGGCGGCCATCTTGAATTAGCTCCACCCTAAAAGTGAATCAGCTGAACAGTTCAGTTTCATCAAGGTGTGGTTCTGGGGATATTTTGCTAACAGAAGACACTAAAACATTACCGTGCATGTTTCTGAGCCTGTGTGGATCAGAAAAAAAACAATACATTCACACTTGTTTTTAAAAAAGTGTAAGTTGTTTTAAAAAAAAGTGTTAAAAAGGTTATTCTGACATTCTTGATCTTTGGGAAGACGTTTTGTTTTCCACTGTAAAAAATAAAAATAAACTGCTGGAATTTAACAATAAATAAAGTTATAATTTACACTTTTTATTTATTATAACAGATATTTTTAGCTAAATCTGCTAAATCTAACAAACAGCTAAATCTGACCAAGAGAGGAAAAGTTTGGACTGTTTTCAGTTTCGTTTAATAAAATTGTTTGACAGTCATTTTTATGTTTATTCAACTCATGAATAAATTCAGACCAATTTAGGAAAATGGTAAAATTATAGGTTGTTTGCTGAAATATTGATATTTACACTAAACGTTAAATATATTTACATCATTAACATTTTTTTTAACAATTATTACATAACATAAAATAAAACATGTAGCAATAAGGAGAGAGATGGAGGAAGAGGGCGACACTTCCTCCATCCCCTTCACTACATGTTTTATTTCTTTTTATTTATTTCTTTAATCAAACTAAAATCAACAACAATAATAAACAAACAATAACAATGACTCAATAAGGCTTAATTCTCTTATCTAGTGACGTGGCTGTTATGTACAACCCAGAGCTTTGGCCTGACGGAACTAATGTGAGAAGGTTTTTTGAGCCCCGCAAAACTGTCATCGGTGCAAATGCTACCCTTCCTTCCATGGATATATGCGAGCCTATTGCTGGCATGAGCACAAAATCCTAAATATTTATGGACATTAAAGTCATCTCTTACAACTGTCGTGGCCTGCGCTTAGGGCAGAGCGCAGATGATAAAGCTCGCCGTCTGGTTGTCGACCAGTTGTTGATGAAATGTGACATCTTATGCTTGCAAGAAACCTTTTTAGCCAAACAGGATTTAAAAGGACTAAACTCTATTAATGACAGTTTCCTGGGTGCTGGAGAATCTTCTACTGACTTCAGTTTGGGAATTAAAAGAGGAAGGATACCAGGAGGAGTGGCTATATTATGGAAAAAAAGCCTGGACTCAGTGATAAATGTCATTAGATTAGATTTGGACTGGTGTATTGCAGTACACGTGAAACAGCATGACAAAGAATTTATTATTTTAAATGTCTATGCTCCATATGAATGTCATCATAACGAAGAAGAATACCTTAGTAAACTTGCTTATATTAGCTATTTTATGCAAAATGAGAAGTCTAAAAGTATTTATGTTATGGGGGACATGAATGCAAACATCTCAGATAAAAATTCGCTGTTTGCTAAACATTTGAATCATTTTTGTACAGATTCTAATCTAATACTGTCAAGTAAAGAATTTTTGCCAACTGACAGCTACACCCATATAAGTGAAGCCTGGCATACTACGTCTTGGTTGGACCATTGTATCACTACAGCAGATGCTCATGCTGCTTTGCTATACATTAATATCTCATATAATGTGTCCTCTGTTGACCACATCCCCTTTGAGCTGGCAATTAGATTTGATTATATACCTGCAACTGTAAATGTGGACATTGGACAATAATCAAATTCAGACACGTATAGACTGGTCTTCTTTACCTGCGGAACAAATAGACCATTACTATGCCCAAACTGATCATTTGTTATGTGGAATTAAACTACCAAGAGAGGCGGTTGCTTGTACAGACTGTAACTGCTCTAATATTGGACATAGAAACGATATAACTCAATTTTATTCTGACATAACTGAAGCGCTACTGGGAGCTAGCCTGCCTTATAATAAAAGTAACGTAAAGATTAAAAATAAACCAGGTTGGAACACATACGTGTCTAAATACCACAGTGAAGCCCGCAAAGCTACTACCAATTGGGCTCTAGCAGGTAAACCCAGGCAGGGTCCTATATTTGAACACAAAAAGCTGTCTAATGCAAAATACAAATATGCATTACGCTTCATTAGACGGAATGAGCAAACCATGAGGGCTGATTCCTTGGCAAAAAAACTTATAGGAAAGGACACAAAAGCCTTTTGGAAAGAGGTTAAATCTATAGGAAATAATAAATCCACTCTCCCTTGCACTGTCGATGGTGCCTCTGGGGCAAATATGATTGTAGATTTTTGGCAACACCACTACAGCAAGATATTTACCTGTGTTCAGAGTGAACCCTTCCATGTTGACAAGGTTAGTACTGCAGAAACTATCAAGTCACATGAGGTCTATCAAGCAATTGAAGAACTATCTGTAAATAAATCTATAGGAATGGATCTTATTTCACCTGAACATCTCAAGTTAGCAAGTTCAAGGGTAGCTCCTCTTCTTGCCTCGTGTTTCACAGGTTTTATTATGCATGGTTTTCTTCCCGATTCCTTGATGAATGTTGTTATTCTTCCTGTTGTAGTGGGCATGACCGTGTCCACTTTGATACACCTGTGTATTTTTTGAACTGTTCCAGAGATGACCTTTACTGACCTCTCAGTAAAGCAAGACATTTACTACAAATTATTCCATTAGTTGTAATCTGAGAACATAGTCACCAAAAGAGACTATTTCTATCTTTGATTTTATTCTAATGTAATCAAAAGAATAACATTTTGTCATTTTCATGATGTGTGCTTTTATGCTGTTATTCTGTAATGTGAAACATCACTGTGTCCACTGCTGTGTGAAAGTTGAGTGCTCAGGTCAGAGAGACCCGGCCGTTTTGTTTAGAAAGTCAGAAGACAGTTAATCCGTTGTTTTCATGAGAAGGGCTCCAGCACTCTCTGTCTTTCCAAAACATTTTCACTCTGCTTTGAATTTCACCTTGAATCTTGATAACAACAAGTGAACTCCTCGCTGGTCCACGGACCAATGAAAAGGGGACAAGTCTCGCTCCTCTCAGATCCTCTTTTAAGTTCTGAGTTTTGAAAGAACCAGAGAGTTCAGAGTCTGCGACAGTTCGGAGTCTGCTGGGAACTTCAAGAGATGTGAACTTTCCCAAAGAGCTGGATGGACGTTTAGTCACACGCTAAGGACACGTCATCCAGTTAAGGACTAATAACATGTTGTTATGAGTCCACCTAGAACGAGCGTAAGCTCAAAACTTTGTTTATTCCTTCCTGGAATAAGTTTATCTTGAAGTCAACCAGTAGCTGACATATTTTCTGATGATCGAAGCGGATCCGAGGAGACGTTGAAAACGTAAACAAGAACCGGCTCGGACGTGCTGGACCTGCAACGATTCTGTACGCCTGAAAGGCTGGTGTCATCTCTTTATCAGACTCGTCGTCGAAGGTAAAGAGCTGTTTACAAACGTACCTGGATTTCAGCAGAAATCTGATGGGAAGTGTCACTTCTGGTAACATGCTCAAGACAATTTCCTTTAAACCATCTCTCCATCTTTCCTCCTATTTCCTTATCCCTCTCCATTTCTAAGCTGGAAACTATTTAAGTCATAGAGCCTCAGACTAAATATAATGACATCCTGTATTTAAGTCTGTTGTGTTACATTTAAATGTGCTGACGTATTAAATTGAAAGAAAGTGAAATCATGTCAATCAAGTGTAATGGTGTTAATTTAGTTGATTTATTCTAAATAAATGGTAGTGTCTTTGGCACACCAAACTAAGTTAATGTTTCCATTGTCACTCTATGGCTTCTGTTTTATTTATCCATCAGAAAGATCACAGAAATATTGGGTAAACTGAAAAAGAAAGAATCCGTGAAATTACTATTCAATCTGAATGAGTAAATTAATTAAGGTAAAGAGGTCAGTATTAATATTGACCTCCTCATAATCCTTTACACTGTGATTAAGAACAAAGCTGGAAAAATTGGCAGCTCTGATAACTATAGACCTATTGCCCTAGCTAATACACTATCTAAGGTATTTGAACTAATTCTTTTGCCAAAATTTGCAAAGATAGTGATGTCTGCAGACAATCAATTTGGGTTCAAGTCCGAGCATGGCACTGATCTATGTATATATGGCCTAAAAGAATTACTGAATAACTATAATAACAAAAATTCTACGGTTTTTATGTGTTTCTTAGACGCCTCCAAGGCTTTTGATCGTGTAAACCATCGAAAACTATTTTTAAAATTATGCCAAGCTGGTGTGCCCAAATATATAGTGAGATGTCTGTCCTATTGGTATGCTAACCAAAATATGCAGGTCAAATGGGATAATTGTGTGTCTGCATCCTTCCGTGTCAGCAATGGTGTCAGACAAGGAAGCATTTTATCTCCTATACTGTTTAATTTTTATATGAATGACCTCTCTAAGCAGCTAAACCTGTGTAGAACTGGCTGCATGGTTGGAGATACAATTATCAATCATCTTATGTATGCTGATGACTTAGTGGTTTTTAGTCCAAGTTCAGCTGGTCTTCAGAAGCTGCTTCATGTCTGTTCAGCATATGGTGAGACACATGATATCATATTCAACCCCTCTAAAAGTCTCATTTTGATTTGTCGCACTAAAGAGGACAAAAATAGTGTATTTCCACTTTTTAAGCTGTCTGGGACTTTATTGAATGTTGCAAATGAAGTAAAGTATCTGGGTCATGTGTTGACAGACCGTCGGTCTGATGATGAGGACATTTACCGTCAGGTTCGAATGATATATGCTCAGGCAAATATCCTTGCTCGTAAGTTTGCATTCTGTTCTGATGAAGTGAAAATTAACTTGTTTAGATCTTATTGTACATCACTGTATACGGCACATTTGTGGTGCAATTTTAAAAAAGCCAGTCTTCATAGATTGAAGGTGGCTTATAATGACGCACTAAGACTTCTTTTAAATAAGCCCAGATGGACCAGTGCCAGTGAACTGTTTGTATCTGCTCGCGTCAACACTTTGATGGCTGTTTTAAGAAATTTTATGTATAAATTTATTTGTCGTTTACATAAGTCTAATAATAGAATTATTCTACTGTTGACTAATGTCAAATATAGTGCAGTGAAATATTCATCTGTGCTTTGGAGACATTGGTATGATTGCCTCCTGAACAGTTAGGTACTTTTTCTATTGTACATTTTTATTATTTATTTTTTTATTTATTTTTGTATTTTATCATGTTTGTTGTCTTTTATGTAGGTTGGACTCTGAGTCTGTAATAAAGCTATCTATCTATCTATCTATCTATCTATCTATCTATCTATCTATCTATCTATCTATCTATCTATCTATCTATCTATCTATCTATCTATCTATCTATCTATCTATCTATCTATCTATCTATCTATCTATCTATCTATCTATCTATCTATCTATCTATCTATCTATCTATCTATCTATCTATCTATCTATCTATCTATCTATCTATCTATCTATCTATCTATCTATCTATCTATCTTTAGCTCTTGTTAAAGTTTGGCACCAGCTGGTCAGTTTACTGACCAACAACAACTTATTCACCCTTTAATGATCAGAATCAGTCACTGAAGTAGAATCTGTTAATTACAGGGAGTTTTATGAATATTCATCTGAATGAAGAGAACAAAGTTGTCTTTGAAGTTTTATTACAAAAAATAATCAAACTAAAATCAACAACAATAATAAACAAACAATAACAATGACTCAATAAGGCTTAATTCTCTTATCTTAGGCAAAACTGACTCTTTGAGCAGGACTTATTTCAGTTTTATACACGCATGAATTTAGACAAAGTTAGGTTATTTTAACAAATATTTACTTTGGATTTTGGCAGAAACAAGTTGTTTAATCTGATCAGATTAAGTCATTTATCATCACTGCAAGCCAGGAAATGATTTACCAAGTTGCATCAGCTTAAAATAACATAACCAGACCAAGGCATCATGTCACCAGGTTCTGCTCCTTACCGGGTCAGCTTGAAGGCACCAGGTCACTCGTGTTTCTGGGGTTCTCTGGTGGATCAGACCAGAGACACCATGAGGAGGACTCGCCGGGAACTGCCCAAGGTAGCTGACCATCCCTGTGACCGCTTCAGGGGTCTGAGGGCAACAGCTGATGTGAAGGTGCACCGTCTTCCGTCTTCCATCTTCTGCACGTTTGGACTTCAAGCCAAGAACGTGAGTCTTGCAGTGGAAAAGGCTTCATCTTCTGCAGTTATTTACTTCTAACAATTGTAACTGAGCAACATTTTTATCTGCTCAGGAGTTGAACGAGTGGACCTTGATGTGACCTCTCGGATGTGGTCCACAGACGAACCATCTTCCGGTTCAGAGCTGATCTGCTCAGTCCGGGGGTCCAAGGCGAACTGCTTTTCACACAAAGGATCTTTGTGTAAAACAACAGCTCTGAGGATATTGTTTGGACTACTCTCAGGAACACTGTGACTCCCCTCTGAAGAAAACAGCTTCAGCTCAAAGACTGCTCACGACAGGTGTCTCTGAAGGAATAATCACTTTCTGAAAAACAGAACAGAGAAATATGTTATCCACATTGTAATATTTTACATGATTTCATTATAATGATTGAAGAACAACAATCAAAATTATTCATGTTCACACTTTTTAATCAAATAAAACAAACTTCATTAATGATTTGTTTTTCTTTCTCAGATACAGGAAGAATAAGGTCAACATGTGTCAGACTGTAGCTGACTCTGTGTCCAAGGACAGGAAACGCGTAGAAAAACATGAGACATTATTTCAGTCAGAGGTAATTTTAAAACGCACGATTCATGGTGAGTCTGAAAGATGAATATCAGTCAGGGGTCACAGTTAGAGCAGTGCAGCTTCAGGCTACAAATACTAATAATGATAATAAAATGAAATATGGTGTTTATTATTTTTACATTACAATGTTTATGTTCAGTGCTCTGAGATGATTCTGTTGTGACTTGGAGCTGTAGAAATAAACTGAATTGAATTCACATCTAAAATTATTTCATCATATTTAATTTATCATTCTGCAAAAACTATTAAATAGAAGCTAAAAGGACCCTGTTGGGCAGAGACACATCATCCCTGTTGCACAGAGACACGTCCGCTCTCTTCTCAAACCAATTGTTTTTTCTTGGCTGCTCCTTCTTCAGGGGTCACCACAGCGAAATCACTTTCAAAGACTTGGTGATTATTTTTACTCTGGATGTCCTTCCTGATCAACCACAGACCACTGAGCTACCACAGCCTCTGTGTGGAGCAGAGAGCTGCGTCCAGGACACCCGGGGGAGCAGATGGTGGGGGTTAAAAGTCTTGCTCAAGGGCCCAGAAGATCATGACTGTCAGCTTCATCGGACCGTTTCTAAAAGCCCAAACAAAACTGGACGACGATCGCAGAAACATTTCACGGTTTCATTAAACGTGGCGCCAACACGTGCACGACACGATGACATCATCATAAAGTCACAATCCAATCTCATGACGGTGGATTTATTTTCCTTCTTTAGGGGCATGAATGGGCTTCCATACTTTTCAGACGCTTCTTGATTTAAACTCATTTAAACACAAAGAAGAGTGAGACGTCTTCACTTATAAACCATCTTTGTCACTGCTTCCATCTGGAGTTGATCAAAATAACGGTAAAGATTTTACGACAAACAGTCAAAGTCTTTATTTGTTCTTTTGAAGTATGAATCTGAGATTTTACCGCAGAGGAAAGATCTGACCAGACCTCATGCTGGTCCGATGGGTGACAACAACAGAACCTTCGGCTGTTGGTTCATGAAGCTGAAGGTCTGCAGCTGTGATGGTGTTGGTTCTGAATCTCACTGGGATAAAACACACGTATGTGTCAGAGGTTCAAACTGGGAGGAACCAAACCATTATAGTGGTTTTGATCCTAAACAAATGCTTTAAGATGTATTACCATCCCAATTATTATTATTATTTTTTTTAATATGGTGTTTCCTTCTGTACTGGATGGTTTTCTGGAAAATATTCTGCTCCCAGTTTGAACTTCTGACCCGGCAACAGCTAAAAAAAAAGCCTTAAGGCCGTTACAATGAAGTTGTTGATGTTGGATTGTGACATGGACCCAGCAACTCTGCAGCATCACAACATCTGGTTCAGGACAGGACAAGAAGTGAGTCGACCGCCGTTGAGCAGAGCGAAAACAGAACTTGGTAGAAACTTGTCCGAGTGGACTCTGATTGATAAACGAACGTTGGACAACGTGTTTTTGTGACTAAGGAGCAGCTGCAGCAGGACTCCATGCAGCTACCGAGTCCTTTCAGGGCGAAGCCTCCCCACCTGGGACATAAGAGACACAAATGAGCTTTTTCTACAACTATCTGCTCAAGACAATTTCACTAATAAAGGTCAAGACTGAGATGGTTTGGACATGTCCAGAGGAGGGACAGTGGGTATATTGGTAGAAGGATGTTAGAAATGCAGCTGCCAGGAAAAAGACAAAGAGGAGATATATGGATGCAGTTAGAGAGGACATGGAGGTAGTTGGAGTGAGGACAGAGGATGCAGAGGACAGAGTGAGGTGGAGGAGGATGACTCGCTGTGGAGACCCCTGAAAAGGGAAAAGCTGAAAGAAGAAGAAGAAGGTCAAAGGTCACACGAGGTCTTCACTTGTCCTATCAGTTGCCATAGATCACTGTATGATGGTTTGTCCACGAGCGTTGAATGTGGCATAAGCGGTACTCTTGTCTTTATGTGGTCCTGGGGTGGACATGTGACCGGTCCAGGCTGTCCCCCACCTATTGTCCAATGACTGCAGGACATAGTCACCATTTACCCACAAGTCAGGAAAGGCAGGTATAGATGGACTTTAAAAGCCTTAAGTGTTCATGTCAGTCATGTCACTGATCCTCTCTGGTCCATCTGGATCTCCTGCATGAAACAAATCAGGTCCATCAGGTTCTCCTACATGAATTAAATCAGGTTCATCAGGTTCTCCTACATGAATTAAATCAGGTTCATCAAGTTCTCCTGCATGAATAAAACCAGAATCAAACCAGGTCCATCAGGTTTAGTTTAGTTTAGTTTATTTGTTCATTTCATATTTAAAAAACACAAAAAAACAATTTACAAAATCACATAATAAAAGTAAACAATACATAAAATGAAAGGTGGCAGAAGAAGAAAATAATATCATCGTATCTGCCCCTTCTTTAAAACAAAATTAAACTCAAAATATCAATTCAGATAACAATCATCCATGAATAATATAACATGACAAATAACTAATCACAATTATATGGTACATTTGAGATCAATTAATACATGTAACTTTTCAAAAACCTAGTCTTAATAATTTTCTTGAACATAGGCATTGTTTTTACTAATTTAACATTATTTTCCAAACCGTTCCACAGACTTATACTGTACCTTGAATTAGAGTAGACCGACCCTTCAAACTAGTCCTGAACTGTGGTTTTACAAAAATGTTCATTCCCTTAAGATTATAGGTACTTTTCCTTTAAAAAAAATGAGTTTGAATGTTTGGAGGTAACGTGCAGTTATGAGCTTTAAACAGTATTAAAAGAATATGGTAGTCAACCAAATAATAGAACTTCAATAATTCCAACTGACAAAACAAAATACTAGAAGGATGACAGTAATGCTTTCTTGTAATAATTGTTATTGCTCTTTTCTGTAAAATATAAACTGGCCTAGTTATAGTTTTAGTTTTACACGTAGTTCCCCAAACATTTACCGTATTCTCCGGCGTATAAGTCGCACCCTTTTGCCTACATTTCTAAGCCCTGTGACTTATAGGCAGGTGCGACTTATACGTCGATTTTTCCAATATTTTGGTCATAATTTGACTTTGGTCAAAAACTCCAAAAATGGTGCAGTACCAGTTTCGGCCGCTATGGGCGCTAAGAAACCCTTTACAGTACCTACACTGTTGACATCTGCCTGGTCCAAAAATGGTGCAGTGACACAGAAGATGAAGACTTCAATGGTTTTGAATAAATAAATAAAAACCATAAAATAAATACAGTATCTGTTTCTGTCATCATTTTAAACTGAGACACGTTTTTTACTGTAATGTCAGCTAATAAAAATATATTTTTATGTGTTTATCTTTAAAGATAAATGATGAAAGACACAAAATATACAAAAATTATGTTCATTTATTAATGAAAAGTTCAACTAAGACACATCAAACAAAATACTGTAGTTT
Organism: Garcialebias charrua; assembly: GCA_038048925.1. Taxonomy (NCBI): domain Eukaryota; kingdom Metazoa; phylum Chordata; class Actinopteri; order Cyprinodontiformes; family Rivulidae; genus Garcialebias; species Garcialebias charrua. Next base: position 4,682 of record JBBPBX010037538.1, on the reverse strand, counting down.
TTATGTGATAATCTTGTCAAAAGTCCTTCCAAACAATTTGGCAGCCAGTCCAAAATAATGTTAATTTATTAATGAAAAGTTCAACTAAGACACATCAAACAAAATACTGTAGTTTTTATGTGATAATCTTGTCAAAAGTCCTTCCAAACAATTTGGCAGCCAGTCCATTTTGGGCAAAACACCAGTTCACGTGAGGTGCGACCTATAGGCCGGTGCGACTTACACGTTGATTTTTCCATTTAATTGGGCATAATTAGGTTGGTGCGACTTATACTCCGGTGCGACTTATACGCCGACGAATACGGTATACAATAAATTAAATGTGGAACTATAATTGTATTATATAGCAAATACAAGGCTTTATCATTCAAAAAATCCCTAACTTTATACAGAACTGCAATAGACTTGGAGATCTTAGTTCTTACAAAATTTACGTGCTGTTTCCATGACAGCTTATCGTCAATAATTACACCCAAAAATGTTGTCTCCCTTACCATGTTTATCTCAACACCATCAATATTGAATGGAACATCGACAGTTATCCTTTTACTGAATATCATATAATTAGTTTTATCAAGGTTCAATGATAACTTGTTTAATTTAAACCAAATCTGTATTTTAACAAACTCAATATTCATCAACTCAAACATTTGTTTCAAATCTTTACCCAAACAAAAGAAAGTAGTATCATCAGCAAAAAGAACACATTTAAGGATACTGGACACCTTCATTAAATCATTTACATATAAGATAAATAACTTGGGTCCAAGTACCGAGCTTTGTGGCACTCCAGACAAAACATTACATAGATTAGATCTCACATCATCGATTTGTACAAACTGCTTTCTGTCTTTCAAATAACTAAATATCCACTGCAAAGCTGGTCCTCTAATACCATATTTTTCCAATTTATCAAGTAGAATGGTGTGGTCAATAGTGTCAAATGCTTTTTTCAAGTCAACAAATATACTTATGCAATGTTGTTTTTGATCTATAGCTGTGGTAACTTGCTCCATCAACTCCATAAGCGCCATGGATGTTGAGTTATTTGATCTGAATCCATATTGACCGTTATCCAAAATGTTATTTTTATCAAGAAATAAGTTGAGTCTGGTTACAAATAGTTTTTCTAGAATTTTAGAAAATTGTGGTAACAATGATGTACCGGTAGGCTTGTAGTTATTAAATACACATTTATCACCATTTTTAAACAGAGGAATTACTTTTGCTATTTTCATTCTATCTGGGAATATCCCAGTTGTAAATGACAAGTTACATATATATGTAAATGGCTCGATTACATGACTTATTATTTCCTTCAGGTTCTCATACATATTAAAATTTGTGAATGATTTAAGGTGTAATCTGGATTCACACAAGCTCTCAGTCCTGGTTCTATTGGATCTGAGCGCAGCCTTTGATACAGTAGATCATCAAATTCTTTTCAGAGTCAGAGCCAGAGTGTCTTTATTGTCATTTGCACCACATGTGGTACATGTGATGAAAACGATATTATGTACACGGGGTCCCAGTTACATCCAACAACATGCAAGAGAAAAACAGTAATAACATCTAGGATTAACTAAGAAAAACATCAACTAGTAATACACTAATCACTAATGTAATAGAAAAACATCATTACAAACAGCAGCAGGAACATGAGTCTGTATGAGCAGATGGTCACAAATGAACACAGCAACATGAAACAGATCAGCATCAGCATGATGTGATATTTTGCAGTGTTTATTCATATTGATTATTTATTTATGAGTCCAACATTCTCAGGGTAGAAGCTGTTCCTCAGTCTAGTGGTTCTACATTTGATGCTCCTCAACCTCCGTCCTGAGGGGAGTGGGGCAAAGAGTGAGTGTGCTGGGTGAGTGGGGTCTTTCATGATGCAGGTGGCTCTTTTCCTGCATCTGGAGGTGTAAATGTCTGTGATGGTGGGGAGACTGACTCCAACAGACTTCTGTGCAGCCTTCACCACTCTCTGCAGAGCTTTCCTCTCTGCAACTGTGCAGCCTCCATGCCACACATTGATGCTGGAGCACATTGATGCTCCAGCTGAGGTCATCACTCATGTGTACACCCAAGTATTTGTAGCTGGAGACCACTTCCACCGCAGATCCACTTATGTTCAGTGGGGCGTGGGTGTGTTTGTTCCTTCTGAAGTCCACAATCATCTCCTTTGTCTTCTTCACATTCATGTGAAGGTTGTTCTCTTTGCACCAGCTCTCCAGGTGTTCCACCTCCTGTCTGTAGCTGGACTCATCATTGTTTGTGATGCATCCCACCACCGCTGTATCATCTGCAAACTTAACAATATGACAGCCTGGATGTGTGGCTGTACAATCATATGTGAGCAGAGTGAACAGAAGAGGGCTCAGCACACATCCTTGAGGAGAGCCAGTGCTGAGGGTAATGGTGGAGGAGGAGAAGTTGTGGATCTTCACGGACTGTGGTCTGTTTGTTAAGAAGTCTAAGACCCAGTTACAAACGGAGGGGCTTAGTCCAAGTGTGGATAGTTTGTCTATCAGAGTTTGGGGGATCATGGTGTTAAAGGCAGATGTGAAGTCCACAAAGAGCATACGGACGTATGAGTCCTTCTGATCCAGGTGGGTGAGAGCAGTGTGGACCACAGAGGAGATGGCGTCCTCTGTTGATCGGTTCTCGCGGTATGCATATTGATGAGGGTCCTCGTTGATGTTGACGGTTGTCTTGATGTGGGACATGACCAGTTTCTCAAAACATTTTGCGACTATCGGAGTGAGAGCCACCAGCCTATAGTCGTTCAGACCAGTCACTGTGGAGCTCTTTGGGACTGGGATGATGGTGGCGGTCTTCAGGCAGGTGGGAACTGACTCCAGTGCAAGTGAGGTGGTGAAGATGTCAGCCAGCACCTCACAGAGCTGATCCGCACATTCCTTCAGAACTTTCCCCGGGATGTTGTCCGGTCCAGTTGCTTTATGAGGGTTGATCCTTCTGAGACTGCCTCTCACTTCTGCTGCGGTCACGCTGAGATGCTCTTCATCTGGTGGTGAGGTAAGTCTGGTGCTGGCTGGTCTATTTGGGTCCTCAAAGCGTGCATAAAACTTATTGAGGGCATCAGGCAGAGATGGGTCTTTGGGGCATTGTTTGCTTTTACTCTTGTAATCTGTTAAGCATTTGATGCCTCTCCACATGCTCCGTGGGTCTTGTGAGGTGAACTGACCCTCGATCCTCTGTGCATATGTGGCCTTGGCCCTTTTAATGCCAGCAACCAGCTCTTTCCTGCTCCTTCTCAGCTTCTCTGAGTCTCCAGACTTGAAGGCAGAGTTCCTGGCTGCAAGCAGAGTGCAAACCTCTTTATTTAACCAGGGTTTTGTGTTGGGGTAAGATTTAACATATTTTTTTATGGATACGTTTTCACAGCATGTGCTGATATAACCCAATACAGATGAAGCATATAATTCCAGATTCACTGAGTTTCCATCAGCTGCTGCCTCCCTGAAAACAGACCAGTTCGTATTTCCAAAACAGTCTCTCAGCATGGGGGTGCTGTCTTGGAGCCAGAGTTTGATCTCTCTTTGTTCCGGGGACCTTTCTGGGTGGGGTTTGCATGTTCTCTTCGTGCATGTGTGGATTTTCTCCAGATACTCCAGTTTCCTTCCACAGACCAAAAACATGCATGTTAGACTGACTGGTAACTCGTCTCTATGTCCCTGTGATGGACTGAAGACCTGTCCAGGGTGTCCCCCGCCTCTCGTACAGTGATTGCTAGATATGGGCACCGACCTCCATGACCCAAAAATGGAAGAAGCGGGTAAAAGATAATAGATGGATTGATACTGCTCTTCCTATTTGTTTAAACTACTTTAAAGAAAGTGCTTCTTATATATAAATGTCTTGTGATATTAAAGAAATTATAAATGTTAAAAATAAAATATTTGTTTTGTTTTACATTCAGTTCGACACAACTGAAGTTTGCTTTTCTGAACGTGTTTTTCAGGTTAGAGGAAACATGTGTGTTACAAGTCAAAAAACTAAATCAACTGTTGGGATTGTGAAATATGTTTTATCCTTCAAGTCATCTATAAAGAGGAAGCACCTGCATAAGACCTGCAGAAGAAGAAAGTCCTCGGTGGTTCAGCAGCTGACAGAAGGAGAAGAAATGGCCGTACTGGAGTTCATTCTGATGTTTCTGCTGCAGTTTGAAGGTAAACATGTGTTCCTGTTCAAATGTTGAAGGTTAGAAACTTAAAGTGTGAGCTGATGAACTCTGATCAACATGTAAAAATTAAAACATGTTTGTGGAAACAGCTACAACAAGAATGTGTTTGTTAATGGTAGAGCTGGTTATGGTGCTCCGTGTTGCCTGCCTGACATGTTGAGTGTCTCAGGGGCATCTTTCCACAGCCTGCATCTTGGCAGACCCTGACCTCTGTTGATCTTGTGCTGCCATGATTAGTTCCTTCAGTCCAGTCGTGTCAATCAGATGACATGACTATAAAGTCAATCATTGATCCATGACCCATTCCTTCAGTTCTTTCAGTTCCTTCTTTATGTTTTTAGTAATGTATAGAGCTCATTTCATCAGACAGAAAACAGTTTGTGCAAATTGATGATGCATGAGCAAACCTAACCCTATCCCTAACCCTAACTCTAACCCTAACCCTAACCCTAACCCAGTATATATATATATA
>JBBPBX010037537.1:6647-30873 GCA_038048925.1 Garcialebias charrua | reverse complement strand
TTAGGCAGGTTTTCCATTCGCTGTCAGGACAGACAGCTTTGAGGAATGGACCGTGTGAAAGACAAGTCATTTGACCATGACTCAGGAATGTGTGCAAACGATGTGTGTGCGTGTGAGAGCGCTCATCTTTAAACACATTCCAACATACGCATTCTATACCAACCAATGCAAACACGATTCCCCGGGGGGTGACAAGAATCCAAGTGCGTTTGTCTTCAACCTGATGAGTGCACTGGTCAGCACCGTGCGCGCCACTCATACTGAACCAAACAACTGAAAAAGCAGGACGGGACTCAGATTTCTGCACGTTAGCCTCGATGTGTGACTGTTCATCAGTCTCTCTGTGTTCTTTATATTGAATGTGTCATTAAATACTTCGATGGTAATTAACAAATTTGTGCTGAAAATCTTTTTTTTTTTATATACAACAATGCTTCTGGCTCTAATTACTTTACAGACACCAAGAACTCTAGTTTAATTGGTCTTATTTTACCTCCTTTGCTTACCCTCATTCAATCAATTTATAAAATCTGTTAAACTCTTTAGCTGCTGTGCCCTTTTTTTTTCTTTTAATCATAATGTAAAACATCACTCATTATTCTCAGGTGTCAGCCTCTTTCCCTTCTCGGCTCGTTGGTGTTAATAAACGGTAATTAAGCTGGACAGTAATTGAACAGTTTTCACTGAAAAGTGCTCCCACAGAGTAAGGGATCATGACACAAGACTTGTGAGCTGAACAAACTGATATATTTCTTTTTTTCTCCCTCCTTTTGTATTTGTACAAACCTATTTCCACCCCTTTTCTTTGCTTTTTAGACGTCGGCTTATATTCGGATGACACCACTGGCTACTGTTAATAAAACTGATGCAGGTCTGAATAAAAACAAAGCAACTTCAGCCACTTTTTTTTTACTATTAATAACAGGACAGAAGTTTCTGTGTTAAGGTTGGTAATAATGTTTCTGCTTCAGTGCCTCTTTCCTGAGGGGTCCCACAGGGCTCAATTCTTGGAACCCTTCTGTTCCCTTATCAGTCAGTCCACTCAGTGCAACATATGACTATGGGAATTGCGCCCCGCGCGGTTACCTGAAGTAATACATTCACGCCTTTATGGCAGGTGGGCGTCAGCGTCACCACAGAGGCCCTGCCCTCTTGGTATAAAAACACGTGCGCCCATCCTACTTTCTCTTTTTTGCCCTTCACCTCGCTTAAACCTGAACTTCGTGGGACTTCTCTGTAGCTACATTGCTCTATCTGAGGTGAGCTCGCTCCCTACTCTGAGCGCACAGAGAAAATTGCTGCGTGTGGCTGGGCTAGCGAAAGCTAGTCCAGCGTCTTTTATTTAACCTCAAGGTTTTTTTCTTCTCCCTTCGCAGACGGCTTCGCTCGACGGCGCTAACTGCGTCACACCGCTACCCTGCTAACAAGAAGCAGGCTAGCCAGCGAAAGCGACGCGATGAAGGAGACGTCTTCGGACAACATTAGCAGCTACGAGCTCGACCTTCTCAGCCATGGCGCCTGAGAAAGGGAAGCGAAAAGAAAAAAATGCTAAGAGACCAGCAGGCCAGCGAGCCCCAGCTCCCGAGCCTGCCCCCAGCGGCTACGGCTACTCCCTCTTGGCGACGGACACCCATGAGGCCTGTCCCGTCTGCCTGGGGATGTTGCACGCTAAGACAGCGCTGGAATCACCCAACTCCTGTCCACACTGCAGCCAGATGCTAGAAGCTGTGAGGAAGCGTCGCGTGGACATCGTGGCCAAGGCCATGGGTGGCACCGCGCCAACACAAGACCCGGACCTCACAGAGACGCTCACTCCCACACCGGAGCTCGAGAACATTGATCTGGAGGACATTAGACAGGTCGAATGGGGGGACAGTATACCATACCATACCATACCATTTTATTTATAAAGCACTTTAAACAGGAACAAGTCCACACCAAAGTGCTGGACAAACAAACACGCAACAGGCAACACAGACAATGAAGTACAACACGAAAAACATAAAAACATTGCAGATCATAAATCAAACGATCCAATACAAATCAGCTGGCATTGAAAGCAATGGAGTAGTAGTGAGTTTTTAACCGGGATTTGAAAACCGAGAGGGAGGGGGCCTGTTTGATGAGCAGCGGTAACTCGTTCCAGAGTCTTGGGCCTGCTACAGAGAACGCCCTGTCACCCCTGCGCTTAAGGCGAGTTTCTGGAACTATTAAGAGTACCTGATCCTCTGACCTCAAAGCACGTGGAGGGACATATGGGTGTATCAGATCCGAGAGATAGGCGGGGGCGAGACTGTTCAGCGATTTGTAGACATACATGAGAATTTTGAATTGGATTCGAAGATGAACCGGTAGCCAGTGAAGGGAGGCCAAGACTGGTGTAATGTGCTCTCTTTTGCGTGTGCTGGTTAAAAATCGGGCAGCTGCGTTCTGAACCAGTTGTAATCGTGCAATGGTGGCTTGACTGACGCCAAACAGAAGTGAATTGCAGTAATCAAGCCTAGATGTAATGAATGCGTGAATCACTGTCTCCAGGTGCTTTTTGGATAATATGGGCTTCAGCTTAGACAGACGCCTCAGCTGGAAAAAACAGGATTTGACGATCATGTTTACATGACTGTTGAGTTTCATGGAAGGATCCATTATCACTCCCAGATTTTTGACTTTTTGTTTTTCGGACAGGGGTAGAGCAGACAGGTCAATGCAGTGGTTTGAGGTTGTGTCATTGGGAAGGAACAATATGGCTTCAGACTTCTTATCATTGAAGCTTAAGAAATTTAAAGCCATCCAGTCCCTGATGTCAGCCAGGCAGTCGAGCAGAGGTTGAATAGAGCCTGTACCATTTTGTCTTAGGGGGAAGTAGATTTGACAGTCATCAGCGTAGAAGTGGAAAGGTATATTGTGTTTCCGGAAAATAGCACCGAGTGGCAGCAGGTATAAGGAGAACAAGAGAGGACCCAGGATGGACCCCTGCGGAACCCCCCATTTAAGAGCCGCCACTGCAGAAGTAAAATCATTGATGGACACACAAAAAGACCTGTCAGAGAGGTAGGATCTGAACCAGTTTAGGGCTGATCCTGAGATGCCCACCCACTGCTCCAACCTAGCAATGAGGATCTCATGGTCGATGGTGTCGAAAGCGGATGTGAGGTCCAATAGGACAAGCAGCACAGAGTCACCAGTATCTGTGGATAGGAAGATGTCGTTAAAAACCTTCAGTAGGGCAGTCTCAGTGCTGTGGAGGGATTTCAAAGTCAAAGTCAAAGTCAACTTTATTGTCAGATCTGCAATATGTACTGTACAGGACATACACAGGACCGAAATTGCGTTTCTCTCAGTCCCTCGGTGCAACAGTAAACATCTAAACATTGAAACACTGAAACATATAATAATAGACATAAGCATAAAATAGTAAAACTAACACTGTCCTGAGTTTTTGCATAGTGGTATAAGAGTATGAAAATTTACACCGACTCTAAAACTAAAACTAAAACATTAAACATTTAATGAACATAATATTGTCCTGAGTTTTTGCATACTAGTATAAAAAAAAGAGTATAAAAAGTATAACTAAAATAAACTAAAGGTTTCTAGCATTGACATTTGCAAAGTGGCAAAGCAGCGTATGAGTTAATGTACACAGTACATGCACGAGGTAGTAGTTGATGTTGTTATAGAGGCAAAAAGTGGCATATGCAGTAAGGCACATTGGGCATCCTAAACAAGACCGGTCAGAGCACACTGTATATGTATCAGCAGCGGTGCAGATATTAGAGTAGTGTAAATGTAAACAGTAGCAATTAAATATAAGCAGTAGTAATAAAAGTAAACAGTATTAATAAATGTAAACAGAGAATGTAAACAGTACCATGACTATAGGCAGCGATGCAATACAAACATCAGTGCAAGTATGAGAAGTAGTGCAAACTGTATGAGCACATGACCGAGAGTTTAGTGAATAACCCGTCTGATGACACAGAGTCCAGTGCCAAAATCTTTGTGTTGAGTGGTAATGTGTGAGAAAGTTTTAGTGTTAAGGCAGTTCAAATGGGAGAGGGGGCAGAGCAGGCAGAGTGTTTAGCATCCTGACTGCCTGATGAACAGAGCTGTCTCTCAGTCTGCTGGTTCGAGCCTGGAGACTCCTCAGTCTCCTCCCTGATGGCAGCAGTCTGAAGCAGCTGTGTAGTGGGTGTGTGGGATCACCTGCCATGCAGAGGGCTTTCCGAGTGAGGCGTTTGCTGTGTAAGTGAAGCCTTTGAAGCCAGACTGGAATAGCTCGGGGATAGCGTGATCCTCCAGGAAGCACTTTAGTTGGGACTCAACAATTTTCTCTAGAAGTTTAGAAACAAATGGGAGTCTGGAGACAGGCCTGAAATTGGATAATACTGACGGGTCGAGGTTTGGTTTTTTCAGGAGGGGTTGAACAGCAGCATGTTTTAATGATTTTGGCACCACACCAGTATGGACATGGCGGCACCCGTCGGGACTCGACGGCTGAGTTTGACACACGAGGCCTGATGCACGCAGACCAACTGTCGCTAACGGCCTCGGGGGAGATTTCAGACGAAGAAGCCGACAACGTGGACAAAGGGGAAGATGAAGAATTCCCCCTGAACCCGACGGCAGCTCTGCCAGAGACAGACGCTTCCATCCCCGCCTTGTTCGACTTGTGTCGCAGAGCGGCGGGCGCGCTGCAGATCGCCTGGCCAGAACCCCCACCTCGCCAACAGGTTACGAGGTTGGCGGGCACCTACTTCTACGCGAAGCAGCAGTCGGCCACGAGGCACAGGATGCCGATTTTCCCAGATTTCCTCACGGAGCTGACTCGCACCTGGGCTGAACCCAGGGCTCCCATGCGTCTGCCGCTCTCACAGTTCCTCGACATCGCTGGAATGGAGGCAGCAGGAATCGCCAACATCCCGCAGATGGAGGACACGCTGGCGGCTCACTTGGCCCCCAGGACGTTGGGTGCAAAACCAACTCTGCCCAGCAAAGCCTGGCGCGCCTCGGCCGCACAGCTCGAGAAATGCTACAGAGCTCAAGGCCTCGTGGTTCGCGTGATGAACGCTTCGGCCTTGATGCAGGCGTACCTAGCAGAGAAGCTCCAGGAGCTCCAGGTAGCCACAAACAAAAAGATGGCAGCTGACATCCTAGAAAGGGCGGCCGTGGCGTAGTGGTAAGGGCAGTCGTCTCCCGATCGGAAAGTTGGCGGTTCGACTCCCGGGACCCGCACCATGTGTCGTTGTGTCCTTGGGCAAGACACTTAACCCTGAGTTGCTCCCGGTAGGACTGGAAAGCACCTTGCATGGTAGTCTGCCGCCACCGGTTTATGAATGTGTGTAGCATTCAATATATGTGTAGCACTTTGAGATTTTCAGTAATGAAAAGTGCGTTATAAATTGAATTAATTATTATTATTATTATTATTGGAAGCCCGCAGGGTGACTGACTTTGTGCTCCGCATGATAGGGACCGCCGCCATAGCTCAGGGGAGATGCATGGATGAAATGGTCATCGCCCAACGCCACTTGTGGCTCACCCTGACGGACCTGACGGAGGGTCAACGTTTCCCCTTTCTTCACCACCCGATAGAGCCAACGAGACTCTTTGGGGGGGCTCTGGAGCGTATCCAGAGCAGGCTAGAGCAACGAAGGAAGCAAGCTGAAGCGCTGCACGAGGTGATGCCGAGAAAGGCATCCCCCCAGAGACACTAGCGGGAGCAGACACCGCTCAGCCACACGCCGCCCCCCGCAGAAAAGACCAGCTTACGACGGGGAGCAGCGACAGAGACCTGCAGCAGGTCCATCTCAGGCCGGTCAGTCCTGGAGCAGGAACAGTTTCGTCCCTCGCCAAGCGGCTCCGCGGAGAACTTCCTCTGCGAACCGGGGCGGAAGGCAGAAGCGGGCCTGACGAAGCGGGCCCGCTTCATAGTTTTGCAGGTTCGTCCACCCACGGTGTACGGGAACCAAAACATTTAAACCCAGACTTTGTTTGTAAAAGACTACGAAAAGCTGGTGACATTCGTGTGTGCTCAAAACAAAATGTTTCTGATATGTGTATAATAAAGACAAATCTCTGTTCTTCAAAACACAAAAATAAAGTACCAGAAGCACAAACTGCCCTGATTCTTGACTAAAGAACAAGAACAGGGACAACAACAACCTATTTTCATGAAAACAGTCACGATAAAGGGAGAGGGCAAGCACACCTCCTCCCTCGTGCAGCACAGGGTGTCAGGTCAGATAATGAACCGCAGCGGGACGTCTGGGGCCTGTCTGGAGCAGATAGACTTCACGGCGTCCACGTACGGGCAGGTCAGTTCGCTCAGGGCCGAACGAGGGGGGTCAGATGCTCCCTCCCCGCACCCACGAGGTGCAAGCGGCCCGCAATAAACATGCCCCTGAGGCTCTCAGCGCATGCGCAGGCCTGGGGGGGTGTATCCCAAACACGTGGGTCGTGTCAACAGTGTGTCACGGGCTCCGCCTGCAGTTCCGCAAGCGGCCGACCCCGTTCACAGGGGTGCTAAAGTCAGATATAAACCCAGACCGTGCACACGTCTTGAGGGAGGAAATAACAGCAATGCTACAGAAAGGTGTGATCCGTGTTGTTCCAAAACGAGACATAAACACTGGCCACTTCAGCAAATACTTCCTCGTGCCCAAACGGGACCGAACCTTGAGACCGATACTGGATCTCAGAGCTTTGAACAGGAGAATAACAACTTACAGGTGCAAAATGCTTACGCTGAGACAAATGCTCCAGTCTGTAAGACCAGGAGACTACACGTGCACGGTAGATCTGAAAGACGACTTCCATGTGAGCATTTGGAAGAGACAGAAAATATCTACGCTTTGCATTCGAAGGAAAAGCTTACGCATACAGGGCTTTACCTTTCGAATTAAAAATTGCCCCACGTTCTTTCACAAAGTGCCTGGACGCGGCTTTGACCCCCCTCAGGGGTCAGGGGGTCCGAATTTTGAACTATTTGGACGACCTTCTGATTCTCGCCAGCAGCAGAACACAAGCCCAGCTGCACACACACATGGTGATGACGCACTTGGAAGCTTTGGGCTTCATTATAAATCTGCAGAAAAGCGATCTGACTCCATCTCAGATTACCATATTTCTGGGCGTACAGGTCAACACCATCTTGTACAGAGCACAGCTTTCAGAGGAGCGGATTTCTTCAATACGCTCTGCTTGGCACGCTTTCAGCTGGGTCAGAGAGTGTCCCTCAGGCTCTGCCAACGCCTCTTGGGCTTGCTGGCAGCCGCCATCCCCTGCGTGCCTCAGGCATTGCTAAAAATGGGCGCTCTGCAAATGTGGCTAAACAAACAAACGCGTCTTGCCCCCTCAGGCGGGCAGGGAGGATTTTGATCAGCCAAGAATGTCTGACAGCCCTGGAACCCTGGAGGGATCCCTCAGTGTTCACAGTAGGTGTCCCGCTGGGACGGGTCCTGTCTCGTGTGGTAATCACAACAGACGCCTCGTTAAGAGGATGGGGAGCAGTTTGCAGGAACCAGAACGCCCAAGGGCTCTGGGGAAAGCAGGAGGCAAGGCTCCATATCAACTTACTGGAATTAAAGGTTGTTTATCGGTCAGTGAAGCTCTTTTTAAAAAAAGGGCCGATTGCGAAACAGCATGTCCTCATAAAATCGGACAGCAGGGTCCTACATCAACAGGTAGGGGGGGACGAGGTCCCGGGCCTTCCTCGGCCTGACGCGCAGGCTGCTCACGTGGTGTGGCCCCAGAATTTTATCACTGAGAGCGACACACATCCCGGGAGAGCTAAACCACGGGGCAGATACCCTCTCAAGAGGACCACTGCTGGCTTCAGAATGGAGACAGAACCCACGGATCGTGGACCAGGTCTGGTCACAATACGGGACGGGCATTCGACGATCTGTTCGCATGCAAAACCAGCTCGCACTGCGCTCTGTACTTCTCACTTAAGGAAACAGACGCAACGATGGGGACGGATGCCCTGGCCCACAACTGGCCAGCAGGGGTGCTGTATTACGCGTTTCCACTTGTCCCTTTAATTCAGGTGACACTGGAACGTGTACGCAGAGGAGCTCTCTCCCTGATATTAATAGCCCCCAGGTGGCCACAGAAACCGTGATTCCCAGAAATAATCTCATTGTTATCAGGGACACCATGGCAGCTGCCTCCCCACAGGGACCTGTTGTCTCAAGCCCACGGGCAGCTTCTCCACCCACGTCCTGAACTGTGGCAACTCACAGCTTGGCCGCTGAAAGGAACAGGCTGACGGCCTCGGGCCTCCTCAGTAATGTTATAAACACAATACAGGGAACGAGAGCCCAGTCAACTCAGACTCTCTACGCTCGGAAATGGCGTGTTTTTGAGGCCTGGTGTGTGGAAAGGAATATTATTTCATATTCCTGTGACCTGGTCCAGCTCCTCACCTTTTTACAGGACCTGCTGGAAAAAGGCCGCTCATTTTCCACCATTAAGGTGTTTTTGTCAGCCATCTCGGCGTGCCACGAAGGTTGGGGGGGGGTTAAAACACCCGGTGCCTACCCTCTCATAATACGTTTCATGAAGGGCGTACTGAGGAAAAGACCCCCCCGTAGGACTTTGGCTCCAGACTGGGACCTTCAGTTAGTCGTGGATGCTTTGTGTGAGCCTCTGTTTGAGCCTCTCAGCAGCATTAAGATAGATTTGTTATCTTATAAAACTGCTTTGCTCTTGGCTCTCTGCTCAGCTAAACGTGTAGGTGACCTCCATGCTTTATCTGTGCACCCATTGTGTACCAGGTTTGCCCCTGACAGGTCAAAGGTCACCCTACGTCCTAACCCTGCATATGTACCAAAAGTTCCAACTCTAAATCCCAGAAGTCTGGACTTTGAGCTCTCTGCATTTCCTCCCCATCCTCTCCTCACTGAGGAGCAGAGAAGGTTGAATGCACTCTGCCCTGTCAGGGCCTTGAGTGTTTACATCAACAGAACTGTCAGCTGGAGGAAAACAAACCAACTGTTTGTATGTTTTGCCAATCCTGCTGCTGGCAGGGCCCTTTCAAAGCTGCGCCTCTCACACTGGGTGGCTGAGGCCATAAAAAGGGCGTACAGCAGCAAAGGTCAACAGGTGCCCTCTGGGGTACATGCCCATTCCACTCGAGGCCTGGCTGCCTCATGGGCTCTGTTTAAGAGTGTTCCAGTGGCAGACATTTGTGATGCGGCAAACTGGAGTTCCACAAACACTTTTGCAAAACACTATATTTTGGATGTCCATGTGACGTCACTCAGGCTGTGCTCTCTAACCCACAGTAGAGAACAGCCACAACGCCTAAAGTATAAAGGCAGAAGTTCTCACAAGTATGCATTTTTATTGAGCATTTCAAGGGCGTGAATGAATTACGTTCCCATAGTCATATGTTGCACTGAGTGGACTGACTGATAAGGGAACTGAAAGTTTTGCACCATAACTCATGTTCCCTGAAGGAAGGGAACGAGGTGCAACACATGTTTGCCCTTTCAATGCCCAAGCTCGGTGAAGTGCTCTTAGAGAAAGTAGGATGGGCGCACGCGTCTTTATACCAAGAGGGCGGGACCTCTGTGGTGACGCTGATGCCCACCTGCCGTAAAGGCGTGAATGTATTACTTCAGGTAACCGCGCAGGGGCGCAATTCCCATAGTCATATGTTGCACCTCCTTCCCTTCCTTCAGGGAACATGAGTTATGGTGCATAACTTTCAGTGTTTACTCTATCTGCTCCCTGAGGAAACATGATCTTTCATTTCATTGTTATGCTAATGACTATCAGATTTACAAACCAGATTCCAAAAAAGTTGGGACACTAAACAAATTATGAATAAAAACTGAATGCAATGATGTGGAGATGGCAACTGTCAATATTTTATTCATAATAGAACATAGATGACATATCAAAAGTTTAATCTGAGTAAATGTAACATTTTAAAGGAAAAATATGTTGATTCAAAATTTCACAGTGTCACCAAATCCCAAAAAAGTTGGGACAAGTAGCAATAAGTGGCTGGAAAAAGGAAATTGAGCATATAACGAACAGCTGGAAGACCAGTTAACACTAATTAGGTCAATTGACAACATGACTGGGTATAAAAAGAGCTTCTCAGTGTCTCTCAGAAGCCAAGATGGTAAGAGGATCACCAATTCCACCATTGTTGCACAGAAAGATAGTGCAGCAATACCAGAATGGTGTTACCCAACGTAAAATAGCAAAAATTGTTTAACTCATCTTAATATTTTACGGCGTCTACATTAAACACCAGGATTTACATTAAAAGATTATTCGGTCCACACTGGATCGCCCACATTACGACAGTGACACTTGCAGACCCAATAAACTTAAAAAGCTGTGACTTGCAGCATGTCAGCGTCAAAACGGTCTGTGCTCCGCTCTTTTCACAAGCACTAAGTTTGGATCCGACGTCTCAAATGTGAGTGCTGTGAAGTGTTCTTTTATTACTGCTGTATTTCAGCTTACGAGTGACAGTTTTTCTTTGTGCTGACCATTTTTAAAACATAATGCACCCAACAAATCTAGCTTGAGGGCACCAGAAGATGTGGTTTGGTTAAGTGGTGCAGCGGTACTCTGTAACAGCCGGAGCGGCTGCAAAATGACCGAGAGAGACATCTACGGCAGCACGGTCTCATGAGATTTAACAAATCTTATCTAGTTTATAAGTGCAGCTGGAGGGGGGCAAATGAAACACAAAAAACTCAACTCCAAATCAAGATGCTTTTTTAAGGCTTGATATTTTAACAAAACCCCTTTAACGCAACAGCTTCCACATTTTTAATACCTGTCCGAATATTTCACTGTAAGTGCTGCACTTTCCCACTGACCGCCGTCTCTTCACAGCCAGAAACTCTTATTTCATTTAGGGCTTTTACCACGTCCTGTTAACAGCTGCACACGAGCTGAAGCTTCAAGGTATAGTCATTTGTTTGGAACGTGTGACTTGGTGACAAGTTGTGATCATATATTTATGGTGTGAATGGACCTCTTCCTCCATGGCGGACATGTTGGTCTTACCCTGTTCTTTAGAACAACTCCAGATGCACCAGTTTCTTGTCCGGTGACGGGAATCTGTTTATTCTTGGGTCGACCGCAAACTTTTTAATTTACTACATCATCTGGAGGCAGATGTTTTTGTGTGGATGCTGATTCATGTTCTTGTTGCGATCAAACCACTTTGCCCAGAGGTTAGAGAAGGCAAGCTTGTGATCGGAGGGTTGCCGGTTCGATCCCCTGGACCGACAACATCTAAATGTAGGTGGGAAAGGTGAAACACCCACACCTGCCTCCACTCTCATTTGCCCTACTCTGGGCCCTTGAGCAAGGCCTCTAACCTCCACCATCTGCTCCCCTGGACGCCCCTGATGGCGCTCTCTGCTCCCCACAGAGGGCTGTGGTAGCTCGGTGGTTGCATGAGGAAGGTGCCAAGACTTTGCACGAGTTAGTTCGCTGTGGCGACCCCTGAAGACAGAAGCAGCCGAACGAAGTAAATAAAAAATAAATAAACCATTCCTGGATCAGGAACAATGTTCTACACTTTAATATTTATAACTTTTGTCTTTTTTTTACATTTAACTATCCATCCATCCATCCATTTTCTTCCGCTTATCCGGGGTCGGGTCGCGGGGGTAGCAGCCTAAGTAGGGAGGCCCAGACTTCCCTCTCCCCAGCCACTTGGAGCAGCTCCTCTGGGGGAATCCCAAGGCGTTCCCAGGCCAGCCGAGAAACATAGTCCCTCCAGCGTATCCTGGGTCTTCCTCTGGGTCTCCTCCCGGTGGGACATGCCCGGAACACCTCACCAGGGAGGCGTCCAGGAGGCATCCTAACCAGATGCCCGAGCCACCTCAACTGGCTCCTCTCGATGTGGAGAAGCAGCGGCTCTACTCCGAGTCCCTCCCGGATGACTGAGCTTCTCACCCTATCTCTAAGGGAGAGTCCAGCCACCCTGCGGAGAAAACTCATTTCAGCCGCTTGTATCCGAGATCTTGTTCTTTCGGTCATAACCCAAAGCTCATGACCATAGATGAGGGTGGGAACGTAGATTGATCGGTAAATTGAGAGCTTTGCCTTTTGACTCAGCTCTCTCTTCACCACGACAGACCGGTACAGCGCCCGCTTCACTGCGGACGCTGCACCTATCCGCCTATCGATCTCACGCTCCAGTTTTCCCTCATTCGTGAACAAGATCCCGAGATACTTAAACTCCTCCACTTGGGTAAGGACCTCCTCCCCGACCCGGAGAGGGCACGCTACCCTTTTCCGGCTCAAGACCATGGCCTCGGATTTGGAGGAACTGATCCTCATCCCGGCCGCATCACATTCAGCTGCAAACCGCTCCAGCGAAAGCTGTAGATCACGATCTGATGAAGCCAATAGGACCACATCATCTGCAAAAAACAGAGAAGCGATTCTAAGGCCACCAAAACGGATCCTCTCAACACCTTGGCTGCGCCTAGAAATTCTGTCCATAAAAGTTATAAACAGAATTGGTGACAAAGGGCAACCTTGGCGGAGTCCAACTCTCACCGGAAACGAGCCTGACTTACTGCCGGCAATGCGGACCAAGCTCTGACACATTTAACTATGTGCATAAATTTTCCCTAAAAAATTACAGAACCCTTCCATTCAATTCAATTCAAGAACTCCTCCCTGAGCGATGGCCACTCCTCTCAGCAGCTTCTTGAGCTCCTCATCATTGCAGACAGGCAGCTGCAGGTGTCGGGGGATGATCCTGGTCTTCTTGTCATGAGCCATGTTTCCTGCCAGCTCCAGGATCTCATTTGAGCACCTCCGCCAGGTAGACAGAGATGCATCCACGACACCTCCTTTACAACTCATTTGGGATTTGGGGCTGTATTTGAGATAATATTTGAGCTTTGAGATGTTAAGATGAGATGTTTTAGTGTTAAATGGTTACTGTTGCACCGAGGGACTGAGAGAAATGCAATTTCAATCCTGTGTATGTCCTGTACATATTGCAGTTTTGACAATAAAGTTGACTTTGACTTTGACTAATGCTACTCCCCGTTGTAAAAACCACCTTGTTGTCATGGTTACGCTTCATAACAAATGCCCAAAAGTAAAAAGGTTTCAGTAAAAATCCTTTCAGCTGCATAGCAGCCAATACCAAAGTAATCATCCAAAAACAAAGTAATTTACATCCAGAAAAAGAGGAAATAAAGTTTTCGAACGCAATGTCCCACAATGAAACTAGCAACAGCTAATCCAACATGCAGCCAACTTGAGCGGCGCAATTCTAGAGCCTCCTTTCCAAACATTGTTCTCTGAACTCTACTTCAGCGTACAGTATTTGCTCTATTTTTGTCTCTTTATGTTCGTTTTTGCTCTTAAGTAGTCCTGCTGCTAACTTTAGCTTTTAGCTTCAGTTTTGCCCGTTTCATCTTTAATCAACAGCTCTGCTAATTTTAGCTTTTAGCTATGATTTTGCTTATTTTGGCTTTATAATAATAATAATAAACTTTATTTGTATAGCACCTTCCTACAATGCCTTGCATTGACCAAGGGGCTTTAACAATTCAATTTAATTCAAATCAACAACAAATTTCTTCAACTAATTTGAGCAAAGTCATTCAGCACTGAGCACTTTCCCAGAGAATGCAATTTCATTCATTTTAATTTAAGGTTTTGCTAAAAATATGTGTCCTGGTATCTACCGTATTTTTCTGACTGTAAGGCGCACTTAAAATCCTTGAGTTTTATCAAAAATCAACAGTGAACCTTATGTATTAATTCTGGTTGTGCTTACTGACCTCAAACTGATTTTATGTGGTGCACGGAACTCAAAAATCTGTCAAAATGAAGTTAGTTCACTTAATGCGCCTTATAGTCCAAAAAATACAGTACAGGTAGTCCTCGACTTACGACGTTTCGGGGTTACGAACGCATCTCTCATTTAAAAAAATTAATGAAAAATCTTATGTTCAAATGTTCTTGATTTTACGTGTACAGCACTTTGTTGCAGCTGTGGTTGTTTTAAATAGCTTTATAAATAAAGTATTATTATTTATTGTTTTTTTTAGAAGCCGATTTACGCAGTTTCCGGCAGTGTTCAGAAGTTTTCGGTAGTGTCCGGCAGTTTTCGGCAGTGTTCAGCAGTTTTCGGTTAGCTCCGGCCTCGACAGCCGGCTTTGGACGGACCGTGTGTCGGATCAGAGGTTGCCTCGCTTGGATACATGAGCTGGAAACGCTCGGTGAACTCTGTGGACGTCTCAGGCGGAGGAACGGCTTTGCAGCCTCGGATGTTGGTGGGACACCGAGCTAACATGCTAAAACGCAGAGGAACGGCTTTGCAGCCTCGGATGTTGGTGGGACACCGAGCTAACATGCTAACACGCGGAGGAACGGCTTTGCAGCCTCGGATGTTGGTGGGACACCGAGCTAACATGCTAACACGCGGAGGAACGGCTTTGCAGCCTCGGATGTTGGCGGGACACCGAGCTAACATGCTAACACGCGGAGGAACGGCTTTGCAGCCTCGGATGTTGGCGGGACACCGAGCTAACATGCTAACACGCGGAGGAACGGCTTTGTAGCCTCGGATGTTGGTGGGACACCGAGCTAACATGCTAACACGCGGAAGAACGGCTTCACCAGCACCCAGTAAGTTACAGTATTAACTCTTTTTTCCCTTCATTATGGCTTCAAATGTATGGAGCTAACATGCTAACAGGCCTTACTGTAAACAGTTTGGACTGCGTGAAGCAGCAGGAAGCTGCAGAGCTCGGACGTGCAACGAGCTAACATGCTAACAGACGGAGGAAGAATTGACCAGCTACCAGTAAGACATTAACTCTTTTTTTCCTTCATTATGGCTCCAAATGTACTGTATGTGTTTTTTGATAATTATGTAAGGTACTGTGTTAGGATAGGCGAAGTGCTTGGTAACTGTAAAGTACCGTACAGTATGTGTATAAGTGGCGGCCAGTGTGTATGTGTTTTCCGACCTACGGCAATTTTCGACAAACGGGCATAGGAACGGAACTCGTTCGTAAGTCGGGGACTCCCTGTAATGTGTTAGGTTGTTTTGGTGTCTAAAAAAAAAAAACTATAAAGATAGAATTAAAAATAATAAAAGGCTACAGAGACCTATAATCTGTTTTATGAATGTAATCTATTGTGGCAATTTATTTGTTCAGTAAAGTGATGAATAAATGTGTAGATTTGTAACTTGGTACTATTTTGGAGAAAATTTTAGTTTTTTTTTTTATATGTAAACATTTGACTATAAACACAATAAATATTCAAAACTAAATGGAAAAAATTTGAAGAAAAAACAATTTTGTGACAACAATAATCTCAAAATTGGCAAATCAGAGCTTTATAAAAACCAGAACTGGACCTGAAACACTGAAACTGGTGCATCCCTGAAACAGAGGGAGCAGAACATCTCTAGTTATTATACTAAAAATTATATTAGTCCTTTCTGAGCCCCGAACACAAACAGGATTTATACACCCGTTTACTTATCAGCAGATCAGAGGCTAAACTTCAGCGTGGCAGAAGACCCTCAGCCGCTGACGGCTGTTTTGAAAAGCACTCAGCTGAAGAGCATTTTGGGATGACAGTCAGCCGACTGAAATAGCACCTGTGGAGGAACACGCCGCTGTCAGAGCAAAGAGCTGGACCAACGGGCAACACGTGCACAGCACACACACACAAAATCCTGGAGTGTGAGACTGCACGTACAGTATCTAGATTTTTACCAACAGAAAGTTTAGTGTGAAGAAAAATTTGAAACCTCTGAAATCATTTCACAGCACAAAACACACCTGTCCAGCTGCCGGGCCGTGTCTGATTCAAAACAACCGGCTGAGATCACAAACGCCGACATCGGCTGAAAATAATTAGACAACGCCAGCAATCCTCCCGCTTGATCGATTAAGACGCAGAGTTTAAACGCTGGATGGGATCCTTCGTGGAATCTGTTCAAGCACGGGATCAACCCTAAAATTTAGTACCGGTAAATCAAATTTAAACTAGAGAAACTGCATTTCCTGCGAAGATGCAGTGTGTATGCTTATTGCTGAAGAAAAGCTGAAATTACCGTAGTTAAAATATACTGAAATGTAGCAGAAAGAGAAGAATAAGTGTTAGCAGAAGAAAGCAGAAAGCAGATTCAAACACTGAAACTGGTGCATCCCTAAAACAGAGGGAGCAAAAATGAGCACAAAAATTAGAAAATTAACTAAAAAAGCTGAAAAGTAGCAACAACAAAAAAAGCTGCAAAAGCAGAAAGAAGCTTAAACTACCAAAAGGAAATGGAAGGAGCTGAAATTTGCTAAAAATAAATAAATAAAGTGGAATTAGCTGAAAAGGATAAATTTAGCACAAACAGCTAAAAAGTACCGGTAGCAAAAACTGCAGAAAAAGCTGAAACTAGTAGAAAAAACTGAAAGGACCATAACGAGCTGAAATTAGCAGAAAAAAGTTACCGTAATTAGGCTGAAATTAGCAGAAATTACTGTACCAAGAAAATTTTAATTTGTCTGAAAACAGCTGAATTAGCTTAAAATGCTAAAAGCTAGCTGAAAACATAAAACATGTTTAAATTAGCAGAAGCAAAAAATAATAATCTATGCCCAATTAGGCAGAAAGAAGCAGAAATGAGCACAAAAAGTGGAAAATTACCTGAAAAAAGCTGAAATTAGCAAAAAACAGCTAAAAATCGGAAGCTTAAATTAGCAGAAGCAAGTGGAGAGAGCACCTTTTTTGCTAAATTAAGCTGAAAAAGTTGAAATGAGTGCAAAATATGTGGAATTAGGTGAAAAATCTTAAATTAGCATAAAACAGCTAAATAGTACCGGTAGTTGAAATAGTAGAAAAAGCTGAAACTTGCAGAAATAAGTTGAAAGGAGCTCAAAGCTGAAATTAGCAGAAAAGAGTTAGAAGAAGCACAAAAATGCTGAAGTTAGCAGAAAGAATCTGAAAGGAGCACAAAACAGCTGAAAGTAGCTGAAAAAAGTTTAAAGCTGAAAGAAGCTGAAGCGGAACAAAAAGTGAAAGGAGCAGTAAAAGGTTGTAAAAGATCTAAAGATTTGAAGGATGGAAAATGAGCTCAATTCATTTTCTATGAGAAAAAGCTAAATATTTCAAAAAGCTAAAGTTGCACCAATACCAAAAGTCACAGCAGGATTGTCCTGAAAGAGCCGAACGTTTTGATTCATGATTTGTTGAAGTAGCTGAAAACTGCAGGACGAGGAAGATGCTGAAAACCGTACGGAAGAAAAGTGGATCACCGTAGAGTGAACGCTTCGTGAACGTTCAGACAAACATGAAGGAAGTGTTAAGGTTTTAAAAGAACTGCACATTTATAAATACGCAGGTTCAAGTTACGTAAAACCATTTATTAATTATCTGCTCGTTAACAGCGGCCGTGATAAAGACGGCAGATGTCAGATCAGTCTATTATCAGCGGTGATCCCAGCCATTAGCCTGGTCCCACACGGCCTCATTAGTAGGTGTTACTAATGCTGCAGTTTACATTCTGGCCTCGTCCGTCACAGAGCGGCTGGTGTGGCCAAAATAGCCGCGCTGCTCCCATGTGACTATTTGTTAAGTCCAGTTCTATCAGGAGTAAAGCCAGCTCTTTACGGAGGACCATGGAAACATGGCAGCCTCCATTTGCCCCCTCGACACGAGCACGCAGCCGATATTCTTACATCTAATTCACAGAAATGTAAAAGTGACTTCTTGGACTCTGAGACGGCAGCGGGCGACTCTGAATGAAAGAGACGGGGGCGGCAGCGCTAAGACCCAAACGAGACGCGACGGCGTGGATATCTGCGTTGAATTCTGGGAAATGGTTCGTCATGCTCGAGACAAGACGGATGATGGGGGGCAACAATATTTGCTTAGCCCTTGTTGGGACCATTCACACACGCACATACAGCGGGTTTAACCTAAACCACACTGTGACCCCGCTGCACCCTCAGCTCCATTACACCGGCGCACCGTCTCTCTCGTTGCATGCCATCCAGTGAAGTCACGCACGAGCTCCTGTCAGGCTGTTTTTAAACACAAGGACACAAACTTAATTAAAGCAGAATGATCCTCACACACACCTGCTAATGGCTGTCAGGGCCGCTGGCAAAAGGGACAAAGGTCAAACCAATCTGCAATCCAAAACAATCGTCAGCTCCGCCAGCCTCTGCCGCTAAAATCAATCTTTTATTGTGACGCGAAAACACCCGTGCACACTTAGAATAATACGACCAGTCTGCAACGTGAGGAACAAATCAGACGAAAAAAAGACGTCACCTACAGCATTTTTAGTAGGGCTGTGTAATAATATCGATTTTGCGATATATATTGATTTTTTCTTTCCTAGAAAAAAATCGATATTCATCCGCAAGTATCGTAACATCCAACTGTCGGTCTGCAGAGTAGACTTTCTGTTTAGAGTTCACTTATTAGTCAGGGTCTATCTACAGGCTAAGATGGGTGCATTTGAAGTTAAATGTTCTTCATTATTTGAATTATAGACTGTTTTGGAGAAGTCATTAATAACCGTGTTTCCATCAAGGTTTCTTGATGCGCATTTTGAAGTATTGCATCAGAAAAGCTGAATGGAAACAGCACGATTCGAAATAACTTCCTCTAATTCACAAAAAAGTTGATACGCTCGCTTGAGGTAGTTTTTGGGTTTTTCTAATCAGAGCCGATGCGCAAAACGAGAGATGGAAACAGATTTGCCGACTCAGTTCTGGCGTAGCGAACATTTACGTCACGTGACTTCGTCTCCAGACAACATGTAACATTGCTAAAACTAGTTGGCATGACAGAATAAATACAACTTGCCCGATAGCAACACATACCTGAAATATTCTCTCCATTTTGCCGAGATGTGTGGTCGGGTCCTGTTTTCAACCGCTACTTCCGGTTTACTGTAGACATGCGTAACGCTGATGTCTGACGTAATGACGCGGACGTCTGACGTAATGCCGCTTTGCGTGGCCTGGTGGATGTGATTCAAGCCAGTTGATGGAAACACTTCTGATTCGCATTAATTTGTATTTACATTTTTGAGAAATTTCAAAAATTCGCTCAAAATTCGAATTGAAAATAGATGGAAACACGGTTACTGTTTACTTACCAAGCACTTAGAGTGATTCCTTCAAATGTTAAGTGTCAAGGTTAAAAAGGTTTCAAAGTATTCAGAGCAGGGCACTTGGTGCACTTTGTTTTCTTTACAAATGCATGTAAGCTACAGTTTTTACTGTTTCAATTAAAAGAAACATGTTTTCTCACCACTTCTTTGATTCATTTTGTCCAGCTGTCGACTTTAAGTCTGTGTCCATGTCCAACCAGAGCCAGGTATTGTGTAGTTGGTGCTTTTAATCAGTTTTCAGTTAAATTAATTCAATCCAAGTCTATAACAGTCTCAAAATGTCACCAAAATCACTCTGTCCCTCTAAAATCTTTCAGAAAATCGCAAAAGTGTATTGAATTGTATCGTTTGCCTAATATCGCAATATATATCGCATCGTGAGCAGAATATCGTGTATCGTATCGTTTTGTATCACTACAGCCCTACTTTTTAGCTGCTGATAGTTTGAATAAATAAAAGCCGAGCGATGCGTGAAGGAATGCACGTCGCCCGCCCGCCGCCTCACGCCCGAATTTTAAACCAACGTACAGGAGGAAGTTCAGCCATTTTGGTGTAACCTCGTCATGTTTTAGTGCTGAAAAATGGAATGAAGATGACCCCCAGCTACTACCACACAAAGCCTGAGCTCGGTATCTGCAGAATCCAGTGAGTTAAAACCACCACTGGCTGTGGTGGCCATCTTGAATGGGGTTGACTCTAAATGTTGGCGAGCTTTAGATGTACAGGGAATGATCATTCTGACAAATTACAATAACATCTGCTGAATAGCATATTTGACAGTACACACAAACGTGAATACACACGGGTAAGCAGCATTAACAGCAACAACTTTTTCAGCAGTTTTCCCCCTCACAGTCCAGTTTTGGACAAAAGTACAGTATTTTCTGGAATATAGGTCGCACCTGAATATAGGTCACATCTACGTCAAAATGTGGACCGTGTTTAGCTCTGCTGCAAATGTCTCTTCCACAGGAGCGCACAGCAAGGCTTTTAAGAAGATTAACACTTAAAAACAATTATTTGTTTGATAAAAATTATAGCAAATATGTGTCTGAGCTGAACTTTTCTTTAATAAATGAATAATTTTAGCAGGATAAACACCTAAAAATATATATTTGTTAGCTGACATTATTGTAAGAGTGTGTCTCAGTTTAATTTTTGTTAATAAATGATTACAAATCAGCTTATTTTATAAAAAGCCATAAATAGGTCACCTGAATACAGGTAGTCCCCGACTTACGAGCGCTCTGACCTACGAGGTTCCGGACTTACGAGCTGGCGAATTTTTGGAAAAAACGCAAAAAATACCGAGTTTTTCTGTGTTTTTTCACCACAGTTCGTTAGCTAAACATGTGGACACACGTTTCCGATCATTTTTATGCACTCGTAAGCAGTTTTTCGATGAAAAACGAGTGTTTGTAGTCGCGCTAGCAAAACCGTTCCAACTTACGAGCGAAATTCCGGACTTACGAGACACGTGGCGGCCGTTCCAAGTTACGAATTTTCGCTTTACGAGCGCCTCGGAGGAACGGAACTCGCTCGTAAGTCGGGGACTACCTGTATAGGTCGCAGGTAGGGCTGGGCGATATGGAAAAATCATATATCACGATATGGACTTTTTTTTACATCACAATAACGATATATATCACAATATAAAAAAAAACTTTGGTCCAAATTTTTCCTGTACAGTACACACACACACATCGTGTTGTAAATACACAAAACACGATGTGTGTGTGTGTGTACAGGAAAAATTTGGACCAAAGTTTTTATTTTTTTATTTTACTACAGATACAGTTACAATTATAAGAATGTGAACAAAAAGAACAAGGAAATTTGGACCAAAGTAGAAACTTTGGTCCAAATTTTTCCTGCAGGTGGCGGTAAAACAACGGCTGCTAATAAAACCCACGAAGAAGAAATCCGCTCTGACTGGAATCTGGAGTAAACAAGGCAAAGAAACAGAAAAGAGAAAACGTTGCGTTTGATTCCGGTTCTGTTGTGTCTCTGGTCTGTTTTGTATTGGTTAACTGGACCCGAGTTCGGACTCGGTTGGACTTCGTGTCCTCTGGACCCATTTTGTCTCCGAGTTTCAGCGGAGCGAAATAATGGAAGCTAACAAGGTGAGCTTCCCCCTCTTTTTGGTAAAAGTTATTCTTCTTGGGCTGCCTGTGCAGCTGTTTCTCCTTGTTGTGACACCGGCTTCATGCGCCTGCGTCTCTGTTGCTCTCGAGTTTAACAACGTAAAGCATGTGTCGCAAACCCGCGCGTGCGTCAAACATAAAGCAGCGCCGTCATCTCGCAAAACCACAATATGAAGCTTCTTTGCGACTTATTTTTTTTAATCCTATTTATCACGATAGAGACGATAGATGGAAAGTAGCACGATAGACACGTTTCTATTGTCCCCACGATATATATCGTCATATCGCACAGCCCTAGTCGCAGGGCATGCAAAAATGATAAAAAGCCGCAACCTATATTCCGGAAAATATGGTACAGTATGTCCTTTTCTTGGCAAGTAGCATCAGAGATCTATTATCCTACAACAAATGGACAATAAGCGTCCGTCTCCGGGGACAAACACATTAATCAGTCCATCATAAGCTCATGTGTGAGAGACGTCTGTTTCATGTTTCAGTTCCTCTCCACTCAACTGTTCTCTGGCCGTCATACAAAAGAACCCGAAATATCACCGAGGGGCTGAGGGGGACATCAATCTGCGGTGGACCCTTGGCTGTGTAATCCTAAACCTTCACCTTCCTCTTAATACCCAACAACCCCACAACTCCCCTCTTAATACCCACACATTCCAGGATAAAGTATGGCCACAACAAATGGCCCCCCGACAAAGGGCAGAGTTCGGACGGCTGTAAATGAACAGACACAAGTGTTTGTGAGCAAATACCTACTGGATGTGTGCACATAACTACAGATACAAATACTGTATATACAATCCTGCAAGAGTGAGAAGGAAAGGTTTAATTTGAACAGTCAGCTCCCTCATCCAACCCCCCCAGCAGCATGACCCCCACCGCCACAAGGACTTAGGCCTCAATTTAAAATGAGAGTGACAGAAAGATGAGAGCTAAGCCAATCAATAAATACACAGAACACATGCAGCATTCACCCCGGACACGTCCAAGCAGATGGGGGGGGGGGTTACACTCTGGACAAAGTGGCGATCAGCGTACATGATACAATTATAAAAATAAAAAGCCTCCTAAATCATGAGATGAAAGTAGAGTGCAAATGTGATGATTAAAATGGGGGCAAGAGTGCAAATGGCAAACCCACAAATACACTTGAAGCTGCGCAGCTATAAACACCAGCTGTTCTGCTCATGGAAACCACGGAGAACCTCCTCGCGGTGTGCACACGGAGCGAGTCCAGGAAAACTCAAAACGTCTGCTTCGGTTCAGAACAAACACGTTCACATATTCATACGTCTCTAAATGTTTATTTTTATTTACAAATATATTTTAAAAAAAAACGTTCAAATCTACTCAAAAACTGTTTTATTTGAAATCTGTTTCAGCATCCTTCACTTGATTTTTGTCTTTTTATGTAACTTTTTAGCTAACATTCTGCTACTTATTGCTTTTAGCTAGTGTTCAGTTTGTTTTTATGCTCAGCTAGAGTTTGGTATCTTTTAGCTAGAGTTTTTTTTTTTTTGTAGGTTTGGGCTTCTTTTCACTTTTAGCTATTCTTTGGCTACTTATTGCTTTTAGCTAGTGTTTGGATTTTTGGTTTGTGCTATTCGCTTTTAGATACACTACTGTATTATTTGGCTACTTATCGCTTTTAGCTAGTGTTTGGCATCTCTTAGCTAGAGTGTTGGTTCTTTAGTAGGTATGTGTTGCTTTTCGCTTTTAGGTATTCTTTGGCTACTTATTGCTTTTAGCTAGTGTTTGGATTTTTGGTTTGTGCTATTCGCTTTTAGATACAGTATTCTTTGGCTACTTATCGCTTTTAGCTAGTGTTTGGTATCTCTTAGCTAGACTTTTGGTTCTTTAGTTGGTTTGTGTTGCTTTTCGTTTTTAGGTATTCTTTGGCTACTTATCGCTTTTAGCTAGTGTTTGGCATCTTGTAACTAGAGTTTTGGTTCTTTAGTGAGTTTGTGTTGCTTTTCGCTATTTGGTATTCTTTGGCTACTTATTGCTTTTAACTAGTGCTTGGATTCTTGGTTTGTGCTATTCACTTTTAGATATTATTTGGCTATTATTTGGGCGGCCGTGGTGTAGTGGTAATGGCAGTCGTCTCCCGATCGGAAAGTTGGCGGTTCGACTCCCGGGACCCGCACCATGTGTCGTTGTGTCCTTGGGCAAGACACTTAACCCTGAGTTGCTCCCGGTAGGACTGGAAAGCACCTTGCATGGTAGTCTGCCGCCACCGGTTTATGAATGTGTGTAGCATTCAATATATGTGTAGCACTTTGAGATTTTCAGTAATGAAAAGTGCATTATAAATTGAATTAATTATTATTATTATTATTATTATTACTTATCGCTTTTAGCTAGTGTTTGGATTTTTGGTTTGTGCTATTCGCTTTTAGATACAGTACTGTATTCTTTGGCTACTTATCGCTTTTAGCTAGTGTTTGGCATCTCTTAGCTAGAGTGTTGGTTCTTTAGTAGGTTTGTGTTGCTTTTCGCTTTTAGGTATTGTTTGGCTACTTATCGCTTTTAGCTAGTGTTTGGTATCTCTTAGCTAGAGTGTTGGTTCTTTAGTAGGTATGTGTTGCTTTTCGCTTTTAGGTATTCTTTGGCTACTTATTGCTTTTAGCTTGTGTTTGGATTTTTGGTTTGTGCTATTCGCTTTTAGATACAGTATTCTTTGGCTACTTATCGCTTTTAGCTAGTGTTTGGCATCTCTTAGCTAGAGTGTTGGTTCTTTAGTACCGGTAGGTTTGTGTTGCTTTTCGCTTTTAGGTATTCTTTGGCTACTTATTGCTTTTAGCTAGTGTTTGGATTTTTGGTTTGTGCTATTCGCTTTTAGATACAGTATTCTTTGGCTACTTATCGCTTTTAGCTAGTGTTTGGCATCTCTTAGCTAGAGTTTTGGTTCTTTAGGTTGGTT
>JBBPBX010037536.1:20487-30873 GCA_038048925.1 Garcialebias charrua | reverse complement strand
GTTGTGTTTGAACACCACTTTGGCCGGCCTTGTCGCTGTTTTAAGTTTATGTTTATGTTTATTAAATTTGTTCATTTTTTTTACAAAAGAAACAATACAAGACAATCTCATAAATGATAGTGTACAAAATGTAAAAAAATGAAAGGTAGCAGAAAGAAGAATAAATCTTATTATATCTGCCCCTTACTTACAACAATCAGATTAAACAACAATAATCAGCCATGTAAACAATAATAATCTTCAACCAACTTTTTCCAACAATCAGATTAAACAATAATAATCTTCAACCAACAGTACAAAATGACTAACTCTTTCTAATTTTCTAATTGATACAATACACATTACGCTATTTCATATATTTTTTTTAACACATTTGTTTTGATCATTTTTTTAAATGTAAACATTGACTTGGCATTTTTAACTACATTCTCCAAGCCATTCCATAATCTAATTCCCTGGATTGAGGTAGAACGTCCCTTCAAACTGGTTCTGAATTGTGGTTTTACAAACAACTCTGTCCCCTTAAGATTATAACAACTTTGTCTTTTAACAAAGTGCATTTGGATATTTAAAGGTAATGCATTATTTTGAGCTCTATACATAACTGATAAAATATTATAGTCTACCAAATCATGGAACTTCAATAACTTTAGGTGATAGAATAATGTACTTAAGTACATAAGTGCTCTATAAATAAAATGGTATGGTATGGTATTGGGCACAAATGCACTCTCTCCACTTCCTTATGATAATTTAAGCTTCTTTCTGCTTTTTATCTACTATTCAGCTGTTTTTATTTTTGCAAATTTCTGCCTTTTTTTCCAGATAATTTCCAATTTTCGTGCACATTTCTGTTTTTTCAGTCGAATTGGGCACAATTGTGCTCTCTCCACTTCCTTCTTGTAACTAAAGCTTCTTTCTTCTGTTTTAGCTATACTTTTCAGCCATTTCTTACCAATTTTAGCCTGTTTTAGCTAATTTACTATATGTTGTGCTCATTTCTGTTTATTTAAACCTAATTCAGCAAATATGTGTTCCCTCTGTTTTCTTCTGCTAACCTAGGCTTGTTCTTCCATTTCAACTACATTTCAGCATGTTTTAGCTAATTTCAGCTTATTTCAGTTCTTCAGCAATTAGCATTCACACTGTATTTTTGCAGGAAATGCAGTTTCTCTAGCTTTTATTTAAGATTGTAAAGATCCAAAGAAAACACAAGGATCCAATGGTGAAATAAGAAAAGGCAGCTAAAGCATGTATTTGCAATGTTACATCAAAATTTCAAAACAACATTTTTCAATACACTAATATTTCAAGACATAATATTGAACCACAAGATAAGATGCAATTGGGGTAATTTGAATGATAGCTAGTGAGGAATTTATCAGCTTACTGCCACTAACAGTCTCATTTAGTTGTCAGGTGTCAGTGTGATCGACAAGTCAGGTTTGCACTCTTTAAAAAAAAGCAGACCCATGAAGCAGACATGAAGAGTGCATTAGAACATGACAGCGACATGCTTTGCTGCATTAATAATTTCTGCCTTAAATGATAAAGTAAGGTTTTGTCTCTCTTTTCTTCTGCAAGGCTCATTTAATCAGAACACAGCACAGTCCACTCCTCTGCTTTATCGCTGATTCAGCAAAAAGAAGAGTCTGCATTTGTGGTCGTGGAGAGTGCACACACTCACACACAGCCCATTTACTCCTATTTATTACACTGGAGCGTAGGTAGGAAAGAGAAAACAGTTTGATGGGACAAGGTTTGTGTAGCAGCAGAGAAGTAAATCACATCTACAGAATCTAAACATGTTTCGTAGCTTTAATTTCACTGGGTGCTTTTTGAATAAAGAAATACTAACATTCACAAGAGGTGAAAAGTAAAACCAATAATTTCAAGAACAAACATGCCGCATTATGAAACCAGTCGAGCAGATATGGTTTTGTTTCTTTGAAAGCGAGACGACTGGTCATTGAAAGTGAAGTGAGAGGAGACGTGCCAGTTCCTGCAAATATTATAAAAGACGTGTGATGCAGAAGGAAGTGCTGACGCTGTCAAACATGTGATGTCTGGAGACCCTCTGACTGCTGCTCAGCTACTTCAAAGAATGCCTTATGCACACACACACACACACACACACACACACACACACACACACACACACACAGTAGATGCAAATAATTCTGTTTAGAATCTGGAATGAGGAAACAGAACAACAGATCACTATAGAATATGAACATGTTTTTTTTTTACATGTATGTAAATTCTTACAAATCATCATTTCAACCTGTGATCCAGTTAACAAGGTGAAGCTAAACAGCTAAATTAGTCAGTTAGTTGGTTAGGTAGGTGACAAAAACCTTCAGTGTTTCCAAAGTTTTTAACAGTTTCAGGGTGTCGTCCCTGGATGGATCTGTTAGTTATGCTCATTTTAGCTTTCAGCTATGGTTTGGCTAGCCTTAAGCTTTTAGCTACAGTTTCAGTAATTTCAACTTGAAGCTATAGCTTTGCTCCATTTAGCTGTGGGCACTGGTTTTGCTCATTTTATCATTTAGCTGCAATATTCTCATTTTAGCTTCTAGCAAGTGTTGAGCAAATTTCAGCTTTAAGTTTCAATTTTCAAAGTTTTAGTTTTATGCAATGGTTTTGCTCATTTTTTGCTTTTAGCTGCAGGTTAGTTAATTTTAGTTGTGAGCTTCAGGTTTTATACAACAACCAAGCTCTGGTTTAAGATTTAACATGTTTTTGCTGCATTTTTGTCCATTTTAGATTTGAACAACTTCTTTCAGCTGGTGGTTTTGCTGGTGTTAGATATTCCCTCTGCTCCACACAGAGGGCTGTGGTAGCTCAGTGGTCTGTGGTTGTGTCAGGAAGGGCATCCGGCGTAAAAAACAATTGCCACGTCTTCGTGCGACTAGTTCGCTGTGGTGACCCCTGATGAAGGGAGAAGCCGAAAGAAGAAGAAAGAAGTTGGTTAGGTAGTTGGGGAGTGGTGGCGCAGAGGTTAGATAAGGTGAGCCTGTGATCGAATGGTCGCAGGTTTGACCCCCTCTGGGCCGAGGATGTCAAAATGTGGGTGGGAAAGGTGAAACATCTGCACCTGCCTCCACCCTCATTTGCCCCACTCTGGGCCCTTGAGCAAGGCCCTTAACCTCCACCATCTGCTCCCCTGGGTGGTCTAGATAGCAGCTCTTTGCTCCACACAGAGGGCTGTGGTAGCTCAGTGGTCTGTGTTAAACCCAGAAAAGGCACACGGCGTAAAAACAATTGCCAAGTCTTCATGCGACTTAGTTTGTTGTGGTTACCCCTGAAGACGGGAGCAGCTGAAATTCTTTTTTTCATTGGTTTTGTCTGAGATGATGTCATGTTAACTCTCGATTGAGTCATGTCAAACCAGTGCTTCTGCGTGTTCTCCTTTCACCGTTTATGTTTTACTATTGTCCGTTGCGGGGCGGCACGGTGGCGCGGTTGGTTGAGCTGCCACCTGTCAGCAAGAAGGTCACCGGATCGAACCCCTTTCTGGGGAGCTTTCTGGGTGGAGTTTGCGTGTTCACTCTGTGCATGCATGGGTTTTCTCCGGGTACTCGGGTTTCCTCCCACAGACCAAAAACATGTAAGACTGATTGGTAACTCTAAAATCAAATGTGTCAATTTCAAGGCCCCGGGGCCAAATGTGGCCCTCAATGGCATCTTATCTGGCCCCCAAGATGATACATGAAACGTAAAATATTTCCATCTCTTGATTTTTTTTCCCAGTAATCTTTGATTGTGATGTCAAAAGCACAACAGAGAACATCAAATGAGACCAATCAAACTGTGGGTATCTGATTTAAATTCATGTAGTTTCTGTATTTAATTTAATGTTGGACCCCTTTTGTAAGTGAGTTTCACACCCCTACTCTAAATTGTCCCTAGGTGTGAGTGAGAGAGAATGGTTGTCTCATTGGTCTCCATGTGTCCCTGTGATGGACTGGAGCCATGTCCAGGGTGTCTCCCACCTCTCGTGACTGCTGGATATGGGCACCAGTGACCCCCGTGACCTAAAAGGAAGAAGCGGATAGATACATAGAGATAGATACAGTATAGAGATACTGTACAGGGATAGATTTAGAGATAAATATACTGTATATAGATAGATATATAGAGATAGAGATATAGAGATAGATATAGATATATAGAGATAGATATATATAGATAATAATAATAATAATAATAATAATAATAATAATAATAATAATAATAATAATAATAATAATAATAATAATAATAAACTTTATTTGTATAGCACCTTCCTACAATGCCTTGCATTGACCAAGGTGCTTAACAGGACAGAAAATATAAAAACCGGTACAATAAATCAGTGAAAATAGAATAAAAAACAACAGCAATAAAAGGAGGCAATGGAAATAAAAATGCTACATACTAAAATACCAAAGTAATAAAAGTTACACACTGAAAGCTTTTTTGAACAAGTGGGTCTTCAGTCTGGTTTTGAACAGAGTCAGATCAGAGGTGGCACGCAGCTCAAGGGGGAGACTGTTCCAGGCTTTTGGGCCGGCAACAGAAAAGGACCGGTCTCCCCATTGTTTGTACCTTGAGCGAGGCACCTCCAGCAGGTGTTGACTGGCAGATCGTAAAGCTCTGCTGGGCTGATGGACTTTCAAAAGTTCTGAGATGTACAGAGGTGCAAGTCCATTCAGAGCTTTGAAAACAAACAGCAGCAGCTTGAACTGTATCCTGAACTGAACCGGGAGCCAGTGTAGAGAGGACAGGACAGGAGTGATGTGTTCATATTTCCGTGTGTTGGTCAAAAAGCGGGCGGCAGAGTTTTGTACAAGCTGTAAACGGGAGATGGAGGATTGATTAATACCAACATACAAAGCATTACAATAGTCAAGTCTGGAGGTCACAAAGGCATGGATGGCTTTCTCCAGATCACTACGGCTGAGGAGTGACTTTACTTTAGAGAGCAGACGGAGCTGAAAGAAGCTGGTCTTGACAACAGAACTGATCTGTTTATCAAGCTTTAAGTTGGAGTCAAGCTGCACTCCAAGATTTCTGACCACCGGGTTGAAGTGGGGGAGGGGAAAACCAAAACTGGGACTGGGAAGGATGTTGCTGGTGTCATCGGGTGCACCAAATAAAATGCATTCAGTTTTATCTGTGTTTAGGTGGAGGAAGTTTTGAGAGAGCCAGTGCTTAATGTCATTTAAGCAGTTGACAAGAGTGTTTGAACTGGGTGAGGGGTTGGGAGTGACTGGCAGATAGATTTGTAAATCATCTGCATACATATGAAAAGACAGATTATGACGTGCAATGATTGATCCTAATGGCAGCATGTAAAGAGAGAAGAGGACTGGCCCCAGAATGGATCCCTGTGGTACGCCAGAGGTCAGAGGAATTGATGAAGAGGAGGACAGATCACCTATCATGACAGAAAAAGTTCTCCCAGTTAGGTAAGATCTGAACCATTCTAGCACAGCTCCCTGGAGGCCAACCTGCTCAGACAAACGAGCAGGTCGGATCACAGCTGACCGTTCTCACCCTGCATACAGTCTGTTCGAACGACTCCCCTCAGGCAGGAGGCTTCGGTCAATTGGGACCAGAACCTCCCGTCATAAAAACAGTTTCTTCCCCTCTGCTGTCAGACTTTTGAACACTCATAACCATGTTACCCCATAATTTGCCTTGGTCGCTGTATTTTGTATTTTGATTGGGAATCACTGTATCACTGTATTTTGATTGTGCCACTCTAATTGCGCTGTTTCTTAGTAGGTTTTGTTCACTGAATATTGTATTGATGTTCTATGGTTTATGTATTTTATGTTTTATGTTTCTATGCACCGTTATGACGAAGCAAATTCCTAGTCTATGAATCCTGTTCATTGACAATGGCAATAATAAACTGAATCTGAATCTGAATCTGATTAGAACCTGATGGTCGACGGTGTCAAAAGCTGCTGAGAGGTCTAACATCACCAGCAGAACAGGGTTTTTTGCATCCAGAGACAGAAGAATGTCATTCTGCACTTTGAGCAGTGCAGATTCAGTACTGTGACGGGCTCGAAAACCAGACTGAAATTTTTCAAACAGGTTGTTGAGCTCTAGAAAAGATTGAAGTTGAATAAAAACAATCTTTTCTAGGACCTTTGATAAAAATGACAGATGGGAAACTGGTCTGAAATTAGAGAGAGCTGTAGGATCTAAGCCTGGTTTTTTGAGAAGAGGCCTGACCACAGCGTGTTTGAAAGCAGATGGCACATAACCTGAAGATAGACAGCTGTTAATAAATGGCAAAACACAAGGACCAATTACATCAAAGGACTGTTTGAATATTTTTGATGGAATGATGTCCAGAGAACAGTTTGTTGGTTTCATCTGCTGAACCACCTTGATGAGGTTAGAGAGTCAGTCAGAGAGTCAGAGTCAGAGAGAATTTATTGTCATTTGCACCGCATGTAGTACATGTGTTGAAAACGAGATTATGTACACAGGGTCCCAGTTACATCCAACAACAAATGCAAGAGAAATACAATAATAACATCTAGGATTAACTAAGAGAGACATCACATCAGCTAGTAATACACTAAGCCCTAATGTAGTAGAAAAACATCATTATAAACAGCAGCACGAACATGAGCAGATGGTCACAGATGAACGCAGCAACAAGAAACAGATCAGTATCAGTATGATGTGACATTTTGCAGTGTTTATTCTTATTATTTATTTATTCATGAGTCTGACAGCCTCAGGGTAGAAGCTGTTTCTCAGTCTAGTGGTTCTACATTTGATGCTCCTCAACCTCCGTCCCGAGGGGAGTGGTGCAAAGAGTGAGTGTGCTGGGTGAGTGAGGTCTTTCATGATGCAGGTGGCTCTTTTTCTGCATCTGGAGGTGTAAATGTCTGTGATGGTGGGGAGACTGACTCCCACAGACTTCTGTGCAGCCTTCACCACTCTCTGCAGAGCTTTTCTCTCTGCAACTGTGCAGCCTCCATGCCACACGTTGATGCTGGAGCACAGGACGCTCTCCACTGCA
Source organism: Garcialebias charrua (assembly GCA_038048925.1). Classification (NCBI taxonomy): domain Eukaryota; kingdom Metazoa; phylum Chordata; class Actinopteri; order Cyprinodontiformes; family Rivulidae; genus Garcialebias; species Garcialebias charrua. The sequence goes on along the minus strand of JBBPBX010037536.1, from coordinate 23,840 downwards.
CACCTGTAGAACGAGGTGAGGACTGGGCTTCTCAGACCGGCTCGTCTCAGCCGTCTGAGGAAGTAGAGTCTCTGATGACCTTTCTTGATCAGGCTGGTGGTGTTGTTGCTCCAGCTGAGGTTATCATTCATGTGTACACCCAGGTATTTGTAGCTGGAGACCACCTCCACCGCAGATCCACCTATATACAGTGGGGTGTGGGTGTGTTTGTTCCTTCTGAAGTCCACAATCATCTCCTTCGTCTTCTTCACATTCATGTGAAGGTTGTTCTCTTTGCACCAGCTCTCCAGATGTTCCACCTCCTGTCTGTAGCTGGATTCATCATTATCTGTGATGCATCCCACCACAGCTGTATCATCTGCAAACTTAACAATATGACAGCCTGGATGTGTGGCTGTACAATCATATGTGAGCAGTGGGCAGTGAAACCAGGCAGTGAAACCAGGTCAAACTGGTCAAAAAAAGCAGTGGTTATTGCAGACGCACATGACTGAACAGTGTTTGATGGACTGACAATGATCTGCCTGATAGAGTCAATTTTGTTGACAAAATAGCTCTGAAAGTCATCACAGGTAGACTGAGTGGCAGTTTTCAGAACATTGACAGAAGGATTGATGACAGACTGGATTGTGCTAAATAGCGTCCTCGGCCGGTTAGAGCTGGTGGAGATTAAATTGGAGAGGTACTGCGATTTGGCCTGCTTAACAGCATTTTGATAATCACAGAGATAGTCTCTCAGTGTTCCCTGGGATGCATGAAGCCGATCCCGCTTCCATTTTTGCTCTGCTTTCCTGCAGCATTGTCGAAGGGCCCATGTTGTTTCATTGAGCCATGGAGGTGATTTATTCTTTGAAGAAGCCTGTTTGAGAGGAGCGATGGAGTCCAAGATCGTTGTGCAGGTGTGATGGAAGGAGGTGATGAAGTAATCAGGATGTAGAAATGGGTCCAGGCTGACGGCAGAGCATAAGTCAGCGCTCTTAAAGGCATCAGTGAACTGACTTGGAGTGGATGGGGTGATGGAGCGGTATAGATGTGCTGGGAGAACAGCCTTCGGTGCAGGAGGGGTGGAAAATTTGAATAAGATGGGAAAATGGTCTGAAATGTAGGTGCCCAGAATCTCTACAGAAGATATGTGAAGGCCGTGGGAGATAATTAAGTCCAGTGTATGACCCTGACTGTGCGTGGCCCCCGAGACAGACTGCGACAGGTTAAAAGAGTCCAGAAGGTCCTGAAACTCACATCCAAGTTGTTTACTTGGGTAGCAGATGTGTGCGTTGAAATCTCCACAAAAAAGCAGGGAGTCAAATTTTGGCAGCAGTTCAGCCAGTAGTTCTGAAAACTCACTGAGGAAGTCCTTATTATATTGTGGCGACCGATAAATGAGCCCATACAGCAGAGGTTTAGCAGATTCCAGCACAAACAGCATAATTTCAAAGCTTTTGTAGTTTTTCTGAGGCAACAGGTGGCACTTGAACGCCTCACTGAACACAGCAGCCAGCCCCCACCCCCCTCTTCCAGCCCCGCGCCGGGCATTCAGGTAGGAGTAGCCAGGTGGGAGGAGTTCAGAGGAGGCGCTGTTGTCCTGTGTTTTTGCCAAGTTTCAGTAATCAGAAACAGATCCAGACGATGAGTGGAGATCAAATCACTTAATATAAAAGTTTTATTAGTGATCGATCGGGCGTTAAACAGTGCTGCACGTACTGGAACACAGCCAGTTACGTCACCCGCAGCTCGTGCGAGCGGGCGGAGGTTCTGTTTAACGCAGCCTCGGTTCTGGTTCTTCACCGGGGGACAAGATGGATACTGATCGCTGACGTCATGATTGACAGCAACAAGGCAGCGATGGCGATGAACCATGGAACGATGGACATCAAAGACGCTGAATTCAGGAGGTAAGTCAGCCGTAGTCGTACTGTGAGAGGAGAGATACTTTTTAAATCTCACCAGGACTCCCGCTCTTGTTCCACGTCTTTTGCGTCGCTTGTTGCGTGGCGACGGGCTGGCGTCGCAGTGTAAGTAGGCAGGAACAGACGCCAGGAAAGGTGGAGGTGGTGGAGGCTCAAAATGTCCATATTTGCCAGTAGTCGGTGCGTTGATTAGCGAGTCTTGTATATTTAGAAGAGTTGAGCGATCATAGACCAGAAGTGAGGATGCATGGTCGATGAAAAAAAGGCAAAACACGAACAACAATAAAAAATACAGTCGAGGATAAACAGTACAGTACAGCGATACAGTACAGCGTGCCGTACACATCGGCGCCATCTTTGTTTGATAGAGATATAGATAGATATGAGATATAGATAGATAGATAGATAGATAGATAGATAGATAGATAGATAGATAGATAGATAGATAGATAGATAGATAGATAGATAGATAGATAGATAGATAGATAGATAGATAGATAGATAGATAGATAGATAGATAGATAGATAGATAGATAGATAGATAGATAGATAGATAGATAGATAGATAGATAGATAGATAGATAGATAGATAGATAGATAGATAGATAGATAGATAGATAGATAGATAGATAGATAGATAGATAGATAGATAGATAGATAGATAGATAGATAGATAGATAGATGATAGATAAATGGATTGATGGATTGATGGATGGATGGATGGATGGATGCCAGTTGTCACTCTCACCTGGCTGCCATGACCAACCACCCGGTGGTGCCACCTTCCTCTCACACTCTGTCTCTCTTCAAACCATTTTTGATCACCACCTTGACAAGCGGCTCATTATTGTGAAAAGCTCCCAGTCCTCCTTGTGCGTCCCAGTGTTTCCCAGTCAGTTTTCGTTGTAAGCTGCTGCTGCGACGTCAACCTTTTGTTTTAATTTAGTTAAAAATAAAAGCTTTGTCTTTACTTTGAGTTCTCGGAGTCTGCCTGCATCTGGGTCCAACCTAACCGACCGTGACAACTGGTGTAAATTAAAAAGGAACATCTATAAAGAAGTAAATTGAATTTCTCCGTTTTTAGTAGTTGATTACAGAAAGGACATCCAGACAAAGCGACCTCCTTCAGCAACATAAAATATGAATGAGTTTGAGGTCTGGCAACCTCATCACAACAAATACGTCTGTCTGGGTGGCTTTTATTCTTCCCCTCCTCCCTCTTTTCTCTCATTTGTTCTTTTTGTTTTCTTGACACCCACATGTGCTCTACAACCCTTAACTGCTACTTCTCTAACCTTCCCTTCACCCTAAACATGTCTTCACGATGTAATAACTGACACATGGGGGCATGATTTCAATCCCCCGCCTTACGGTGTGAACATATTTAGTTCTTCTGTGACATGAGAACTCCCTCTGCCACACTTACTGTGTTGTGTTCGTACGGCC